>OZ024913.1:8417889-8560389 GCA_964017125.1 Flabesymbios commensalis
TGTTTTAAAAATATCATATTGTCCAGACTATATATATGTCACACGAGTCATACATCCAAGTTTCCATATAGAGAAATGTTTTATTATTAAAATTATTATTAAATGAGTTTACGCTGGCCATTATTGTTCTTACGGCATTTAGAGGAAAACATAAGGGAATAAACTACAAATATTTTTCTAGTTCATTCACTGAGCTGCTTGAGTCAACAGTACCTGTAATCTACAGACGCTGCTGACACGAGTGAAAGTTTTGACATGTAGGTCCATACTATAGTTTGTAATGTGGAAGTAATATAAATTGTCCAAAAAACACACTTTTTCATAATAGTTATATAATTTAAAAATATAGTGTTGCTTATAAAACTCACTGAACGAAGAAAAAACACACACATAGGCCTACACCTTTCCTGCCAATCACACATCTTTGGATGTTAATCATACGAGCGTCTCTTTTGATTTTTATGGGAAACAGTCCATTGGCAGTGTTTTTATGACAAATAATAATTAAGGTAATTGTTAGATGTGTATACTGAGCGTTGATTAGAGTAGCGTGCGGGGGAGCTACACGTATGTTTTACAAATGGTGTAGCCCTTACATTCACCAGCTGATCCCAACTCATCCTGTCTCTTGAACGGGAATGACGAAGTAATTTATTACCTCTTTGAGTGGTGAGCCTGAGACATTTCGTTTATAGAATGAGATCTCATTTTATTATGATAACAAAAAGTATCTTGCTCGATATAATTTGAATTGTTAAACGTGGATTGACTAAAACATCTTCTAAACCGCTTGAATTGGAATCTCGGTGATGGTGAACTGTACGTGTGTTCCATAACGTATAAGCCGTTCACATAGGAATACTTATGGGGGGGGGGGAGGGGGGGTTTTGGATCGATCGTGTTGCCGACATGAATATGTTGAAGATTTACGTTCCACCATCTTCCATTAACTCCTCCGTCGGGACGACGGGATTAAATAATGCTAATTAAATTATTCTTCAGGTATTTCTCACTTTATTGAAGTCTAGACATTCATATAACACACAATTCCCAAGCGGAGCGCGGCAATCGGTGCCATGCGGCTAGGCCCCTTAGCTCTTGACGGTATGTCCGCCTGCTTCAGTGGCTTTGAGTTAGCTGACTGGTGCGCCTCGCTACAGGCGTGCTCGCATCGTGGCGTGGCGTGGTATAGCCAGAACGAGGCCTGACGGTCCCCGTCACTCGTCAATGATCGGGAAAAGCCGAGCAGTTACGGACGGTGAGACGCTAACCCCACATTACCCCCGGGTTAAGTGTAAACGTATGAGCCAAGCCAACTTGTGGTGGTAGCGTCGGTTCGTCACTCCGTCTGGAAAACACACAAAACCAATATACAGTAATCAAAACAGTAAAAACAGTCATTTGTGAAAATACAGCGTTGGTGGTTGGTAACCTCGCAGACGCAGCATAACGAGTTAATATTTAATAAATATATCTGAGTTCCCATTCTCTTAACACCAATGTTCCAATCCTCTTAACACCAATGTTCCTTTCTATTTTTTTGCGAATTATGCTGCTGCGCTACGGGTAACGGCCAGCCTTCATGAATTTAATTAAAACATTAGTACTTGATAATAAAATTACTTCTATAAGTAACCTAATTAAGTAACATTTGACATCATTATTTTAATTACGCCAGGCCTGGCAAACTTTATATTTACGAATTATGATTGTTACGGCTCGTGCAGCTGGTCCCGCAGTAGATGTCGTTAGGCACTACTAAAGCGTGGACCATCTGCACGAAATGTGCTGGAGTGTGGATTTTTCGTCCAACTCCGGTTTGTTTTACGGTTGCGTCTGGTACAATTTGTGCGCCTTTGGCGATATTCGAATTGTTTTGAACATTCGGTGGTTTGATCGTCTCGTTTGAATTAGGGTTTTTAACCCGTAAGTGTGAAAGTACACGAGAATACGTTCGCAAACCTACTTCGCTCCCGTTAGTGCGGGAAACGGCGGGGATTTGCGAATGCGGCGCTACATAAGGGGTGAATTGTTTAGGCAAATTTACTCTATTAGCATTTACTGTGAAGTAGGAGCCAAATTCGTACTATGTTGAACCGCCACAGACCGTGTCTGTGTTCTCGCTTTCGGTTCAGCTCTCTTCTTCTCGGAATTCTGTTTGAGAGCCGGTTCCCTTCGAACTGTCGCAATATTTTTCAAATTCTTCGTATTATTTTGTGTTTTACGCTTTTTTCTGTACCTATAGCAGGCTCGTTGTCTAAGTGTGCAGGTTTAACTCGATCAAGGGAGACCGTTTCCACCTTGCCTTTAACTAGGATTTTCATGACTCTGCCGCTCCTCACGATAACCTTATACGGGCCGTCGTCAAAGGCTGTGCAATTGCGATTCGTCGCAAAAATACATGTGAGCATGTGTCGATTTCCTTATATTGGAAAATGTTGTTCTGAGTTGAGTCGCGCAGTGGGCAGAGACGGAGACGTGACATGGCTCGCGGAGCTTATCAGAATAGTTATCTTGAGTCTGTATGTGCGTCAACGTTATATTTTTGTGAAAATTCGCCCGGCAGTCTGAGTGTCGTTCCGTAAACGATTCCGGCGGCTGACCTACCCAATAACTCTTTAACGGCGGAATGTGCGCCCAGCAATACAGCAGGTAGTGTTATTGTCCATGAATTCGGTGATTCGTGTGCCATAATGGCTGCTTTAAGTTGACAGTGGAAACGTTCGACCATGCCATTCGATTGGGGGTGGTAGCTCGTTGTGCGGTTCCGTACTATCCCGAACTGGATACATAAACCATCCCATAATTTAAATCCGAACTGGGCGCCCCTATCCGTTGTGATAGTGGCGGGAGTCCCAAACCGTGCTATCCACCCGCTAAAGAAGGCATCGGCGACCATTTCGGCTCTTATATCCACTAGCGGTATAGCTTCCGGCCAACGTGTGAAACGATTTACACAAGTCAGTAGATATCTGAAACCATCGGCATACGGCAAGGGTCCGACTATATCTATATGTCTGTGGTCAAATCTCTCTGTGGGTTCGTCGAATTTGCCGTGTAATGCACACGCTTTACTTGTACTTATCCCCTATTAGTCCAGTGGCCCAGTCTCGAGATCTTGTCAAATTGTCCTAAAATCATATTCTTTGCATTTTTGGCTAGAATCAGGGGCGGATCCAGGAATTGAAAAAGGACGGGGCGCAGGTGGCTCGAGGGCGAGTTTTTGGGCATATTTAGGCCAATTTAGGGGACTTTTTAAAGAATTTAGCGCAAAAACGGGTGGGCGTGCGCCCCCCTGCGCCCACCCCCTCTGGATACGCGCCTGAGTATATACTGTCTAGTACCCCCTAGCCAGTGGGTGTATACTTCGCCTAGCTTGTCTTTTTCTAAATTCAAGATGGCCGCCAAGATAGCGGTCAAATATCAAAGATGCAGAATTTTTGAGTTAATTCACTTATAATTCTGTCTTGGTGGCTAAGCATATGTTTCTGAGAATCCAATAATTCATTTCAAGTATTAAATTATTGCTCAGAATCAGAAATAGCTGTTAGGGATCTAAAAAGTATCGAGGTCCTTTCAGAAAGTATGCCTATTTTTAAATGGGGGGGGGGGAGGGGGAAGGCGTAGCCTACTGGGAGCATGACCTACATGACCTAAACCAATCTATATAATACAGCATTTCTGGCATATTTCTGGCCAAAGAATAGTTTTTTTTATATATTTGCGAAATGATTTAACCAATATTTGACTAGAAAATCCAAGATGGCCGCCAATTTTAGGCCCTTGAGCCTGCATGTTTTTTCTTTAACGGGTAACTTATCTTATCACTATCTATACATTTTTAGTTTTGTAAGAAAATGTAATGGTTTTAGCTATTGGCGACCAAACTAGCATAAAATGAGCTTCGAAACGCTGAAATATTTTTGTATAAAACATGGAGACCAAAGGGTTTTTTCAATTTGAAATCACCATAAATGTCTTAGCTTCGTTTGAACACCTATGTTATGGGTCTTAAAATAAAATGATAAATAAACGACAAACGACTCTCGAACCTCGACTTGTTTAATTATTTTCAACGATGCGTTGAACCAATGCTGGATTAATGTTGGGCCATCGTTGCGGACGGTGATCCAGCATTACGTAACAGTATGAGCTGTGGATCCTCAATAAGCTTTTTTTTCGAGGAATCAACGTATTTCAACATGGCGCTGTCTGAGGGCGATCTCCACGCGAGGTCCGAAAAATACGCAAAACATGACAACCCTTGAAGCCCTGAAATATCTTTGTGTAGACCATGGAGACCAAAGTTTTTTTTTAATTCGAAATTACCATAAATGTCTTAGTTGGCAGAATCTGACGTCTATAGACGCAGATTCCGACGTCTGAAGTCGATACCCTCGCAGAAAGGGTTAATGTAGGTGAATTGCTGATGATGAACCTGATTAATCGCGGTTAAATGTTAGATATGAGCGTCAGAAGGAAGTTGTACACGTTATTGTCCGGGTCAATCTGCGGCTGATACCTTCATTTTCACGCTGACAGTAAATCTGACAGTAAATGTGTTTTCGTTCTGTACTGCCTGTTAGTGAAGGACTGCATCAGTACCCTTGACTTCGTGTTCGAAGGTCTTTTTCATACCTAAATATTTTGAGGGGTCAAAAGTATTTTTTTCTGTCGCACAAAATGTTATTTTGCTCAATGTTTGCCATTGAACCTGACAGTTTCAACTCCTATAGCTGTAGTAACCTAACTCAAGCTCAAAATTCTTTATACATGTTAGGTTACCTTCTATGATATCTAAATATCGATTTTTTTTTAAATACGTACAGGTGGGATTTGTTTGAACAAAGAACAAATAAAATGGGGTTAGTTCGACTGTTCAGACTAACTCCACAAAATATCTGGTACATCCAACACTGTTCAGACACACCCATCCCATGTTCGCACTAACCCCAGTGGTGGGGTTTGTTTGAAAAATCTAACTTCAACATGTTTTTCTGACTATACTTTGTTTTCAATTTGAGAATAATATATACTAAAAATATCATCTATATTTGAATACTTCTGGACAAAAATATCAGTTTCCTAACTTCATCATATCAAAAATTAAATATCTATAGTGGAATACTTCTGGACAAAAATATCAGTTTCCTAACTTCATCTTATAACAAATTAAATCTTTTTTTTTCAAATTTTTGTTCGAACTAGCCCCGGTCTCCCCTATATTATCACCTGATCACGGTATACGTCCTCCAAACACCGCAGAAAACACGAGACGCCGACCCAATGTTGGGTTAATGTTGTGCTAATGTTGCAGTCATTGGTTCAACGTACCTTGTTTGCTGGGACGACACACTAAAGCTACGTTCACGAACGCACGAATACGTTATGTCAGGGAGTAATCTGACCGCGGGAGCGAAGCAGTTTGCTACACAATTAGAGGCAACTGCTACAAACTATAATGACGTAGTAGTTTTTGGTATGCACATCAGAACCTTGACACATACAAGGTTGCGCAACTGCTATATATTTTTATAGAAATCACATTATTTGCTTGTTATTCAGTTGTGGGTGTTCGCATATTCTGTGAAACTCAGTGACGTCACTCGATGAAAAGAAGGTTATATAATACCACTCTTCCATACTTTATTGTATTAGCCAGCTCGGTGAAAACAAAGGAGGTCAAGGACATTGAGTTTCACAGAATATATAAGAATAAGAAATTCACCAAATAACACAAGAACAAAAATTGCCATTATGTGAATTATTTGCACCCACTTTAACCCTTTCCTCACGATGCATGAAAGCATCATTTTACATCCTGAAAACAGACTTAATTTTCATAAAACTAAGTGTTTTAGAATGAATATTTCCATGAAACTAGTTTACCAATACATGGCATTTTTCTTTCATTTTTCAACCACATCAAATCATCTTCATCCACTACAAGTCGAGAATTTCGACAGCAATTCGCGGCTTGTAGTGGATGAAGATGACTATGGTAAATTCAGGCCTGAAAGGGTTAAGGTGTGTGTCGCGGTAGCGATACGCAACTGCGAGTGGTTAGAATTTAAATTAAGATACCTTTGCGGGAAAATAATTAACCCTACAACTGGTAAATTACATAATAAATAATTTAAATCACCCACTTGAAGTTCTGTCTCGCTACCACAATCCACAACTTCAGGTGTGTGAAAATTACTCATATTCGTTTATTATCAGACCGAATATTTGTAAATTTTCATATTTAACCCTTTAACCACCGGCGCCGCATATATTCGGGTTTTAATTTTTATTAGCACATTAAGTACCACATTTTAAATATGGTAAAAATAAAATGTGACATCAACCAGCAAGATTTGAAAACAGTTGACCTCCATTTTGGCAAATCTGAATAATTTTCACTCACTTGAAGTTGTGGATCGCGTCAGTGAGACACAACTTTAAGTGGGTGAAAATTCAAATTGAATAATTTGGCGGTTAAAGGGTTAAACACACATTTCATTCCCAATAACAGTGATTTGATCGGTCAATAAAACAGACTGAAAACGACTACAGTCGCGCTTAGCGCCTCAATGGTTAATGATGAACGATGGCTCAGCATCAAACAATAGACATAGACCCAATGTTGGTCTAACGTTGGGCCACCGTCTACGACGCTGGACCAGCGTTAAACCAACATTGTGTGGATGTCTCTTATTCGATGGGTGGTCGATGTATGTTGTTTTATGGACTCAGGTGTACGTAAGTTTGTCCCATTACCGGTGTACAACGTGAAAAATGCTGGTACGCCCAATACGAGAAGAGTGAACACATCACTGTGGCTTGGAGGATCGGTATGTGAGTGAACCCTAATCTGAAACTGTTCTCTTACTGTATGGTTTAGAATCAAAAAAGAAATTGAAGTAGATTACAGATTATTTGAGACACTTTCCTGATTAAACTGTTGGCCTGCTGGTGAACTAGTTAAGCAAAATAGATCTGTGTTGTTATCCCTATCACCACATGCTACATTTTTCTGCTGTTTCAGCTTCGGCGTTTGTAGACGGGATGCCAGTCGGACACTGCGTTTATACTAATAATACCTGGTCATCTCGTATTTTGAACTGTTGTTTATATTTTCTTAATGTGACGCTAAAAATGTACTAGAAGTGGCGCACAGACGTGTTTTCAGCATCACAAATTGATTTTAGAGCATTGATCAGTCCGATGCCGGAGGGCGAACATCGAACAGTTGCATCCAGAAATTGTCTGACAATAAATGCAATACATTTTAAAATACACGGTAGGCCTATGCAATATAAATTATATTATACATGTTATAAAGTTATTTCACATGTTTTTATGTCAGAAGTGACTGAATCAAATAATGTTAAGCTGTATACCCAGCAAACGCAAGACGTTGAACCAATGCTGGTTTAATGTTGGTTAAGCGTTGTAGACGGAAAAAATGTTTCAAGTCGATCCCGCACTAAAAGAGTTAAACGCCCATAACAATAACATGGGTATTCAAATGAAGCGGAAAGAGCTAACTAAGACATTTGATGACTTCTAATTGAAAGAAACCCTTTGGTTTCTTGGTCTACATGAAAATATTTCTGCATTTTAATGGTTAAACATGTTAAAATGTAGGCTACTTTTTATGATATGTTCAGTTCAGCAGTTTTTTTACCATATGAAAAATGTTTACTTTTCATCATATCATGACAAACCATTCAAACTCCTCATGTCTTGTTATTGTCAGAGTACACAAGTCATGGCGCATCCTGTGGTGATGGTGGTTCTAGTCCTTACCATCTCATCAACCGGTGAGTATTACAGTCAATAACTAGAGGGGAACTGTGACTTTTCAAGAAACAATAATGTTTGAATTTGGTTTAATGAGTTTTTTGGTAGGCATTTTTATTTTTTGATTTTGATTTTATTTTTATTATGACAGATTGATTGAAATCTTGCTTATGGGTTTTTTGGCAGTCATTTTGAATTGGAAATTAAAACTTCAGACTTCAGAATTCAGAATTTCAGAGATTAGAAGTTCACACTGAGCTTTTGCACTTTTACATAGATATATATTTGTTTGTCAAATGGAAGCACATTCTGAGGGCCCAGTGAACACATTGACTTGACTCTCTGTTGGCTGAATGTTGTGCGACTCTGGCCGAACATTTAAACAACATTGAATCGACGTTTCTTGTTCGTTATTTAAATTTTGTAATGTAGCATTTAAGATTTCCACTTCCTCAAGTAGGCTAGTTGTGCACTTGCGCAAGTACTTGCGCACTTGCTCACTTGCGTACTTGCGCATTTACATTTAAGTACTTGAGCAAGCAATTGTGCACTTGCGCAAGTACTTGCACCATAGACATATAAACACCTATGACCTGCGCACTTACACTCTTGTGCACTTGCGTACTTACGCTTGTGAGCACTTGCGTACCTGAGCACTTGCGCACCTGCGCACTAATGCACTTGCATACTTGCGCACTTTCGCAAGCAGTTTCACACTTACGCATTTGCGCAAGTATTTGCACACTTAAAACACTGGGCTTTTGTACTTTTGAATAGACAGATATTTGTTTGTCAATTGGAAGCATATTCAGTGTGCCCTGTGAACACAGTGACGTGATTCTCTGTTGGTTTAATGTTGTATCATTGTCTGCAACGCAGGCCCAATAATAAAACAACATTGGGTCGATGCTTCGTGTTTGATGGATTTACAACTGTTAATTTAATTGTCAAGTGTAGCATCATGACCTAAAAGGTTACTAATGTCCATAGTAAACACTCAAGTTTGGTTTAATGGCGAGCATCGGTCTGCAAGACTTGCCCTGCATTGAAACAGCATTAGGCAGATGAAATTTGATTATCAAATCTAGCATTTAAAGGGTTAATAGGGCGACCCAGCCTGACGGTAGCAAGACACAGCTTCGAGTGGGTGAAATTAACCCTTTCAAGCATGAATTTACCATTGTCATCTTCATCCACTACAAGCCGCGAATTGCTGCCGCAATCCTCGACTTGTAGTCGATGAAGATGATTTGATGTGGTTTAAAAAATTAAGACAATTCCCATGTATTGGTAAACCAGTTTCATGGAATTTTCGTTTTAAAACCCTTTGTTTTAGGAAAATTAAATTAAAGGGTTAAAATAAAGGGTTAGCCCTTGTCCTGTCGAGAACACCAAAACAATAACTTTAACACTACGACAGTGGAAGCTATATAACAGATCTTTTCAATTAAAAATATGATGATTTCTCACAATAACAAGTATGACTTCAATATACAATATATCACACCTCATTCTTATTGTTATTTACAGTTTTGAGTTCTGAGATTATGGAGTATTGTATGACTGATGCGGACTGCACAGTGCCGGAGTCCCGATGCCTGGAGGAGGGAGCTAACACAGGCATGAAGCGATGCCAGTGCCGTGTGACGTACATGATGGTGCTGGATGAGACGACCAACACATATTACTGTGGTGAGATAGCTTCTTATATATTAACCCTGGAAGTGCTAAGCACGCGCGACAACAGTCGTTTTTGATCCGTTTTATTAGCTGTTTAATAGTAACCTTAGGCCCAACTCTTTCAGTGCGTGGACCGTCTTTAGACGTCAGAATCTGACGTCTATAGACGTCAGGTTCTGACGTCTAAAGACGATCCCCCACTGACAGAATTAAACATGTATGATGGCCGTAGACCCATAACACAGGTATTCAAATGAAGCGAAAAGAGCTGACTAAGACATTTGTGATGAATATAAATTGAAAAAACCCTTTGGTTTCTTGGTTTATATAGGAATAATTCAGCGTTGTAGGTTCTCACAGAAACTGTAAAAAAAACCTTGGCGTGCAGGTCCAACATTAAACCAGAGCGATTTATCGCGGACGGTGTATCTGGCCTGGTTTTAACATTGGCTCATCATTAACACCATTAAACCAACATTGTTTCAATGTATTTACTGGGTTATGTGATTTTGAGCGCTGGAGACGCATGAGGCTGACGATGTGAACTGTACGACGTGTGAGGACAACGGAGGGGTGTGCTATATGGATCTCAACGATACTGTACAGTGTCACTGCCCATCTGTGAAGTCTGGAGACCTATGTCAGAATGTACATGGTGAGTGGGGAGGTCAATCAGTACAATGTCCATGGTGAGTATGGAGGTCAATCAGTACAATGTCCATGGGGAGTGTGGAGGTCAATCAGTACAATGTCCATGGTGAGTGTGGAAGTCAATCAGTACAATGTCCGTGGTGAGTATGGAGGTCAATCAGTACAATGTCCATGGTGAGTGTGGAAGTCAATCAGTACAATGTCCGTGGTGAGTGGGTAGGTCAATCAGTACAATGTCCATGGTGAGTGTTGAAGTTAATCAGTACAATGTCCATGGTGAGTGGGTAGGTCAATCAGTACAATTACCATGGTGAGTGGGTAGGTCAGCCAGTACAATGTCCATGGTGAGTGGGTAGGTCAGCCAGTACAATGTCCATGGTGAGTGTGTAGGTCAATCAGTACAATGTCCATGGGGAGTGTGGTGGTCAATCAGTACAATGTCCATGGTGAGTGTGTAGGTCAATCAGTACAATGTCCATGGGGAGTGTGGTGGTCAATCAGTACAATGTCCATGGGGAGTGGGTAGGTCAATCAGTACAATGTCCATGGTGAGTGTTGAAGTTAATCAGTACAATGTCCGTGGTGAGTGGGTAGGTCAAGCAGTACAATGTCCATGGTGAGTGGGTAGGTCAGTCAGTACAATGTCCATGGTGAGTGGGTAGGTCAATCAGTACAATGTCCATGGTGAGTGGGTAGGTCAATCAGTACAATGTCCATGGTGAGTGGGTAGATCAATCAGTACAATGTCCATGGTGAGTGGAGAGATAGGTCTCAATCAAAGATCATGGTGAGTGAGAGATATGACTCAATCAGTACAATGACCATGGTGAGTGGAGAGATAGGACTCAATCAATGACCATGGTGAGTGAGAGATAGGTCTCAACTAGTACAATGACCATGGCGAGTGGAGAGATAGGACTCAACTAGTACAACCACCTTTGTGAGTAGGCCAGCGTCACAGACGGTGGACCAGCATTAAAGCAACACTGTGCCAATGTGTCTTGTTTATTAGAATGATGTAGTAGGCCTACAGTATCGCTGCCCATTATATATCTCCATGATTTGTGGACGAAAATGGCGAGTTGTCAGACCAATAAATATGACAAAGGCAAACAGCAGTTACATTGGTAACTGGAAAGTAGGTATACTTAACAAAAATAGTGCAACATTTTTGTTTGAATTATTCTTAAAAAACATGGCTGATTATGATGTTTATTTTCATTACGATTTCGCTCATTTTAACCCTAGAATCACCATGTGGTTAATCTATGTTTTAACTCTACATATTTTGCTTATTTTTCAGTTGAGGTCTTTTGTGACGTGGTGGGGTTTAAGATGGTGGTGTGTTACACCCCTCATGGAGATATGGGATACACTGACAATGCACTGATTCACACTGACACTTACATGAAGGACATGGCATGTAGAGCAGTAAAGGTAGACTAGCCACACACATTTATATCCTGCTACGTCAATTTAGTTTAATTTTCAACCACTTGAGGTTGTGTCTCGCTACCGCGATCCACAACATCCAGTGGTTGAAAATTACTCATATTTGTTTTATTTTAGGCCGAACATTTACAAATCTTGATGTTAAAACAGTCATTTAATTCCCTATACCAGTGAATTAATCGGCTAATAAAACGGATTAAAAACGACTATTGTCGTGATCAGCAGGCAAAGGGGTAAATAGGCACGCATGGGAGAAAAGGTAGCCCATCAAGTTCATCTATGTTCACCAGATATGTCATGTAGGGGAGTAAAGGTAGACTAGCCACAAAAATAAAGCTATTTGTAGCCTAACCACAAACATTAAAGCTCCATGCTCAGTTGATATGTCATGTACATGATGTAGAGGAGCAAAGGTAGACTAGCCACAAATATTATAGCTATATGTTCACCTGATATGTCATGTAAAGGAGCAAAGGTAGACTAGCCACAAACATTATAGTTATATGTTCACTTGATGTCATGTAGATGAGCAAAGGTCGACTAGCCACTAACATTAAAGCTTTATGTTCACTTGATATGTCATGTAGGGGAGCAGAGGGGGGCTAGCCACAAACATTATAGCTATATGTTCACTTGATATGTCAGGTAGGGGAGCAGAGGGGGACTAGCCACAAACATTATTGCTATATGTTTACCTGATATGTCATGTAGAGGAGCAAAAGTCGACTAGCCACAAACATTATAGCTTTATGTTCACTTTATATGTCATGTAGGGGAGCAAAGGGGGACTAGCCACAAACATTAAAGCTCTATGTTTACTTGATATGTCATGTAGGGGGGCAAAGGTAGACTAGCCACAAACATTAAAGCTTCATGTTCATTTGATATGTCATGTAGAGGAGCAAAGGTATACTAGCCACAAACAGTATAGCTTTATGTTCACCTGATATGTCATGTAGAGGGGCAAAGGTAGACTAGCCACAAACATTAAAGCTTTATGTTCACTTGATATGTCATGTAGAGGAGCAAAGGTATACTAGCCACAAACATTATAGCTATATGTTCACTTGATATGTCTTGTAGAGGAGCAAAGGTATACTAGCCACAAACAGTATAGCTATATGTTCACTTGATATGTCATGTAGAGGAGCAAAGGTATACTAGCCACAAACAGTATGGCTATATGTTCACTTGTTGTCATGTAGATGAGCAAAGCTAGACTAGCCACAAACATTAAAGCTCTATGTTCACTTGATATGTCATGTAGGGGAGCAAAGGTAGACTAGCCACAAACATCAAAGCTTTATGTTCAAACATGAACCCAAAGAACACTGATGGTTTCTGTGTTTCATTAGAGAGCTCATGTAACCTGATTTTGAAATAAAATGTCATTGAATCCATTAATTAGCCTACTTTGTGAAGCTCAATTGATCAAATAGTTCAATTTTGCAGAGGTTTATGTTTTATACTGAGTAAAATGATCGTTATATGAAGCTGGATATTGCATGAGCAATTCTAGTTTCAATTGAATAAAAATTAAATTAAGACAATCTTAGACAAGGACACATCTCAGACTAATACTGGAATGATTTCCAGTTTAAAAAAATGAAAAACTAGTAGGCCTATCATTTTACAGAATATCATATTAAAATATGCGTATGTTATATTTAAATTGGATAAAATAATGTGATCATCAATATTTTAAAATATATTAAAACCGTGAATACGATGACAATGAAGAAATCATGTTGTTTTCCCGTACAGATATCCGGAGGCACTGACCCGCATTGTGGTGACGGAGCTTATAAACTGACACTGCCACTGGACGAACATATGTCTAGGTGCGGCACGTCATATCAACAGCTGGACGTACGTACACAATATCTTATAACGTCAATAAAGTTAGTTACTTATACCTTATTCCTTATTCCTTATTCAATAAGGAATAAGTAACAGTTACTTATTCCTTGTTCGAACGAATAAGGAATAAGTAACTAACTTTATTGACGTCATCTTATACTACATTCATGATTATAATGCCTATCCGGGCTTAAAGCGATAAGTTGTTAATTTAAATTTTCACCCATTGTGTCTCACTACCGCGACCCACAACTTCAAGTGGGTGAAAATTACTCATATTTGTTTAATTGGAGACCAAACATTTGCCAATTGATGTTTAAACAGTCATGTGTAGACAATCAACTAATGTTATTCAAAGCAAATTCTGAAGCCGCTTTTTTTTGTAATCTATTATTCTCTGGTTTTTGAAACGTATGTGTGGCATGTTCAGAAAATCCTATTGAATGGCAATAACATTAAATCAGTGCCGACATAAATGAGCGTAATCACACTGAGTAGGACCTCACCCCCCCCCCCTATGTTAGTTGAAAATATTTAAAGCCCTGAAATATTGGAGACGAAAAGGCTTTTTCAATTTAAAATAATCAGAAATATATTGGTTAGTTCTTTTTAATTCATTTGAATACCTTCTTTCAGTGCGGGGACCGACTGTAAACGTCAGATTCTGCCGTCTATAGACGTTAGATTCTGCCGTCTACAGTCGATCTCCGCACTGTAACGGCTCAACGATTTTTGTTTGACACCTGAATGTATGTTTTTTTCGGCGGGAATCCAACCAAATCTCTATCGGACGCCTCTTCTTCACAATCCTACATTGGCCCCTGTTTTCATAAACATATTTACTATGGCATAACGTCCCGTAGCAGGCAAAGTGTTAGTTAAATGGCACTTTTGACACTTTGTCTGCTAGAGGACGGTATACATGGTTTGATTGTTTCAGATGTACACACGTCAGTATGAGAATATTATTGTGGCACACGAAGACAAGTATCATATGTACAACAGTGACGCCATGTTTAAAACATTCTGCGCTTTTGAGACCGCGAAGATTATCTCGTCAAAAGCTGTGGGAGTCATTTCGTGAGTCAAACACTGAAATAGCCTGTTTAGTTTATTTTTCTTCACCAGGTGGCGCTTATCGTTACTATCTCGAGCGTGGTGCACTCTGGGCGTAGGCTGCTATTATTCTGGTGATGGTGCAGAATAGACTAGTATTTTAAACAGTTTAACCTTTACCACGCTTAAATATGTTTGTATAAACCATGGGGACCAAAGTGGTGTTTTTTTAAATCGGCATAGGTGTCTTAGTTAGCTCTTACTGATTCATTTGAGTAACTATGTTATGGGTCTGGACTACGGCCATTATAAATATTGTTGGCGTTCACACATATGAATGCAATAGACAATAAATATAATAGTGTTTTTGAACTCACCGCTGCGCAGGACAACGTCTCCTACAAGCTGGGGATGAGCGCTGTTCTATCTGCAGAGGTTTGAATTCAAGTGAACGAACTCCTGCCGTGACGTCACACCGGTCAGCTGGTCTGGTTGGCTTTCATAAGCACCACTACTCGTGCGTAGTATAATACTGAACCCCAAAACGCCCACAATATTTAATTCTTTCAGTGCGTTGATCAACTTTAGACGTCAGAATCTACAGACGTTAGACGTCTACAGACGTTAGATTCTGAAGTTAATTTGAAATCATTATAAATGTCTTATTTAGCTCTTGTCCACTTCATTTGAATAACTATGTTATGGGTCTACGGCCATTATAAATATTAAATTCTTTCAGTGCGGGGATCGACTTTAGACGTCAGAATCTACAGACGTTAGACGTCTACAGACGTTAGATTCTGACGCCTGAAGTCGATGTACCCGAGCTGAAAGGTGTGAAAACTATCCGATGGCTGTTTAGGTTATTTTTATTCACCAGGTGGCGCTTATCGTTACTATCTCAGTAACGAGCGTGGTGCATTCTGGGCGTACCATTATCCTGGTAATTGTACACAGTGGATGAATATTTTCAACTGTTTAAGTTGCCGATGATTTTTTATTTATTTTAGAAACGTGATGTGTTTGTTTTAGAGTTTCTGACACTCTTAAAGGAGCTCACAAGGCGCCCGCTTTACGGCTATCGGTTGAGAACCTGATGGGCCGGCCTATACCATCAGGCATACCCCTACGTCTGGGGGACAGAATCAAATTAAAAATCAAGGTCACAGACGATGGTAAGTACATAGTTTAACAATACATTTTCTGAATGAAATCTGTATGATGTTCTAAAGTCACATGCTTGACTTTTTAAAGCTATACATTCGTGTAAAATGTTTGAAGCTATAATGTTATGATATTGGGAGCTAGATAAAAAAAAACCTTTATCACCTGTAATGTATATAATATTAATTTTGAAAGGTGTGTTACACAACCTCAATATCAAAACGACGTGTCCCATTATAAGATGGCGATATTTAAAGCTGAGTGATTTGACCGATTTTTTAGTAGTTGTCATTTTATTCACTAATTATCTCCCACCAAGATAGTGATGTTTTTATTAATATACATGCCTATGCATAGGACAGATATATTTATTGTAAATGGTGCTGATCTAGAATATACTGAAAGACAACTTTTAAAATTGAATGGTGAATGATGATGTATTGGACCATATATATTGAATAAAACCCCAGAAATTAAGCCAGCCTAAAAACTAAATCATCACAGTAAGAAAGTTAGCTGGACTATCCTATTCGTGAAAGGAATGTATTCAAATTATTATGCATGTTTATCAATTTTTTATGTGTTAAACTTTGTAAATTTAATGTTCTTCTTAAGATATGCACAATACGGTAATAGTGGGAGCAATTGCCCTATAAGCAATGAATAGCCAACATAGCCTTCACACAGTACATTGAAACAATGTTGGTTTATTGATGGCCCACCGTCTGCGATGCTGTCCCAACATCAAGCCAAATACTGTTTCAATGTACCGTGTTTACTAGGAAATTTAAATTTCTTATACCAGCAAACAAGACACATGTTTTTGTGTGAATGGAGAGAGACCAACAACTAGCCATGTGGCTGTTGGCAATTCTGGATAAATAAAAAATAAGACACTTGTCTATATACGTCAAATTCTGACATTCTAAAGATGATCCCCGCGTTGAAAGGGTTAATTATTTTTCGCTATTGTGTAGAAACAGGCAATCTAAGTTCTAACTAATAGCTTGCAAATTTTTTGCCGAAATAACAAGAGTAATATAATGGATCAAATTAACCCTTTTAGCGCGGGAACCGTCAATATACGTCAAAATCTGACTCTGTAGACGGCAGATTTCGACCCATAAAGACCGTCCCCGCGCTGAAAGACTTAAAACATTTGTATAGGTTGCAAACTCGTAACATACGTATTCAAATGAATCGGAAAGAGCTAACTAAGACATTTATGATGATTTCAAATTGAAAAAAACACCTTTGAGTTCCAAGGTTTTCATAAAAAATGCAGCGCTTCAAGGGTTAAAGTATTAGTACATGATTTGGTTGACTACATGATCATGGTATTGGAAGGATTTATGTTTCAGGAACGTACGCAGCATTAAGAGTTATCCGATGTACTGCTTCAAACAGACCCACGAGTATAGATCCTAAAGCGATGACGATACCACTCGTCATGGCAAGGTAATACCTCCCTATAACCCTAGTCATGGCAAGGTAATACACCCCCCCCCCCCCTATAACCGTAGTCATGGCAAGGTAATACCCCCCCCCCTATAACCCAAGGTAATCTACAACCCTAGTCATGGCAAGGTAATACCCCCCCCCCCCTTATAACCCTAGTCATGGCAAGGTAATACCCACCTGCAACTCTAGTCATGACAAGGTGATACCCCCCCACATAACCCTAGTCATGGCAAGGTAACACCCCCTACAACCCTAGTGATGGCAAAGTAATACCCCCGTACAACCCTAGTCATGGCAAGGTAATCCCCCCTATTACCCTGGTCATGGCAGGATAAAACCCTCTACAACCCTAGTCATGGCAAGATTATACCCCCTACAACCTTAGTCATGGCAAAGTAATACCCCCCTATAACCCTAGTCATGGCGAGGTAATAGCCCCTACAACCCTAGTCATAGCAACGTAATACCCCCTACAACCCTAGTCATGGCAAGGTAATAACCCCCCCCCCCCTATGACCCTAGTCGTGGCAAGGTAATACCCCTTACAACCCTAGTCATGGCAAGGTGATACCCCTGACAACCCTAGTCATGCCAAGGTACCCCCACCACTACAACCCCACCCATTGCAAGGTAACCCCCCCTACAACCCTAGTCATGGCAAGGTGATACCCCCCCTCCCCTATAACCCTAGTCGTGGCAAGGTAATACCCCTTACAACCCTAGTCATGGCAAGGTAATACCCCTCTACAACCCTAGTCATGGCAAGGTACCCCCACCACTACAACCCCACCCATTGCAAGGTAATAGCCCTTACAACCCTAGTCATGGCAAGGTAATACCCCTCCCCCTATAACCCTAGTCGTGGCAAGGTAATACCCCTTACAACCCTAGTCATGGCAAGGTAATACCCCCTACAACCCTAGTCATGGCAAGGTAACCCCCACCCCTACAACCCTAGTCATGGCAAGGTAATACCCCCCTACAACCCTAGTCATGGCAAGGTGATACCCCCCCCCTATGACCCTAGTCGTGGCAACGTAATCCCCCCTACAACCCTAGTCATGACAAGGTAATACCCCCCTACAACCCTAGTCATGGCAAGGTAATACCCCCTAAAACCCTAGTCTTGACAAGGTAATACCCCCTACAACCCTAGTCATGGCAAGGTAATACCCCCTACAACCCTAGTCATGGCAAGGTAATACCCCCTACAACCCTGGTCACGACAAGGTAATCCCCCCGTACAACCCTAGTCATGGCAAGGTAATACCCCCCTACAACCCTAGTCATGGCAAGGTAATACCCCCTAAAACCCTAGTCTTGACAAGATAATCCCCCTACAACCCCAGTCATGACAAGGTAATACCCCCCTACAACCCTAGTTATGACAAGATAATGCCCCCTACAACCATGGTCATAACAAGGTAATACCCCCGTACAACCTTAGTCATGGCAATGTAATACCCCCTACAACCCTAGTCATGACAAGGTAATACCCCCTACAACCCCAGTCATGGCAATGTAATACCCCCTACAATCCTAGTCATAGCAAGGTTATACCCCCTACAATCCTAGTCATAGCAAGGTAATAGCCCCTACAACCCTAGTCATGACAAGGTAATACCCCCTCTATAACCTTAGACATGGCAAGGTAATCCCCCCTACAACCCTAGTCATGGTGATGTAATATCCCTACAACCGTAGTCATGGCAAGGTAATTCCCTTTACAACCTTAGTCATGGCAAGGTGATAACCACCACCCTAGTCATGACAAGGTAATACCCCCTCTATAACTCTTAGTCATGGTAAGGTTATACCCCCTACAACCCCAGTCATGACAAGGTAATACCCCTTACAACTTTAGTCATGGCAAGGTCATACCCACTACAACCCTAGTCAGGGCAATGTAATACCCCCTACAACCCTAGTCATGGCAAGGTAATACCCCCCTACAACCCTAGTCATGGCAAGGTAATACCCCCTACAACCCTAGTCATGACAAGGTGATACCCCTACAACCCTAGTCATGGCATGGTAATACCCCCTACAACCCTGGTCATAACAAGGTAATACCCCCGTACAACCTTAGTCATGGCAATGTAATACCCCCTACAACCCTAGTCATGACAAGGTAATACCCCCTACAACCCCAGTCATGGCAATGTAATACCCCCTACAATCCTAGTCATGACAAGATAATACCCCCTACAACCCTGGTCATGACAAGGTAATACCCCCTACAACCCCAGTCATGGCAATGTAATACCCCCTACAATCCTAGTCATGACAAGATAATACCCCTACAACCCTAGTCATGACAAGATAATGCCCCCTACAACCCTGGTCATGACAAGGTAATACCCCCGTACAACCCTAGTCATGGCAGGGTAATACCCCCTACAACCCTAGTCATGGCAATGTAATACCCCCTACAACCCTAGTCATGGCAAGGAAATACCCCCCTACAACCCTAGTGATGACAAGGTAATACCCCCTACAACCCTAGTCATAGCAAGGTTATACCCCCTACAACCCTAGTCATGACAAGGTAATACCCCCTCTATAACCTTAGACATGGCAAGGTAACCCCCCTACAATCCTAGTCATGGTGATGTAATATCCCCTACAACCGTAGTCATGGCAAGGTAATTCCCTTTACAACCTTAGTCATGGCAAGGTGATACCCACCACCCTAGTCATGACAAAGTAATACCCCCTCTATAACTCTAGTCATGGTAAGGTAATAGCCCCTACAAGCCTAGTCATGGCAATGTAATACCCCCCCTACAACCCTAGTCATGGCAAGGTAATACCTCCTACAAACCTAGTCATGGCAAGGTGATACCCCCTACAACCCTAGTCATGGCAAGGTAATAGCCCCTACAACCCTAGTCATGACAAGGTAATACCCCCTACAATCCTAGTCATAGCAAGGTAATAGCCCCTACAACCCTAGTCATGACAAGGTAATACCCCCTCTATAACCGTAGACATGGCAAGGCAATCCCCCCTACAACCCTAGTCATGGTGATGTAATATCCCCTACAACTGTAGTCATGGCAAGGTAATTCCTTTTACAACATTAGTCATGGCAAGGTGATACCCACCACCCTAGTCATGACAAAGTAATACCCCCTCTATAACTCTAGTCATGGTAAGGTAATAGCCCCTACAAGCCTAGTCATGGCAATGTAATACCCCCCTACAACCCTAGTCATGGCAAGGTAATACCCCCTGCAACCCTAGTCATGGCAAAGTTTTAGTAGTAGTAAATCATTGCTTTACGTCACTTTTCGGCACAAAAGGTCTTTTAAGTGACATTGTATTACGATAAAAACGTTGTCAGGGTGATGTGATGTGAGGGTGAGGGTGATGGTGGGTTATTGAGAGCGTTTTCTTTCGCTCGCCCGATAAGGGATTCTGGGCATGTCTAGGCGATCTACCCCCCGAACATGCCCAGACAGCCGGAGACTTGGGTTTCGCTGTGCAATTTAATAATGAAACACCGTGGCATTTCGCGCAGCTCTGCTATCCTCGGGTCGGATAGTGCTCAGAGTAACGATAGGAAGGATAACTCCTTCTGGGTAGCTCCATTCATCCCACGTGAGAGACCTAATGTCAAACACGCTATTGCCGGTTTTTTAAGGCTGCCACGGCCTACATCAGCGCCAGCACTGATTAGTCCATGGACACAGTCCAGATTTCAGGTCCTGGTGTGCACTTTGGTATAAACTTTGTGATATTTTTCGGAGGGGGACAAAAATCTTTCAACACAAGAGGCCTAATTTGCATAAATCCAAGATGGCCACCATCCCATTTGCCGCTTATTACATTATGCCTCATAACTTTGAATCAAATGACAGCACAAACATGTATAAGGTGTCTAAATGATCAGAATGGAATTTTAAATAATATAGAAGTAACTATATGATGATAGTGGAAACCTAGTTTACATAATCGAAGATGGCCGCCATCTAATTTGCCGATTATCATATTATGCTTCATAACTTTGGAACAAAAAAAGATAGAAACACGTATAAAGGGGCATAATAATCAGGATTAAATGTGCAATACTGTGTACGTACGTATTTTGCTGATATCAAAGGTTTACTTTGCATAAATTAAAAATGGCCGCCATCTGATTATCTCATTAAGACGTTATACCTGATAACTTTGGAACAGATAAAGATATAAACACATATGAAATACTGTGAAATTACTTATCTTATGATACAGAAACCTAATTTGCATAATTTCAAGATGGCCGTTATCTTATTTGTAGATTATCACATTAAGCCATATGCCTCATAATTTTGGAACAAATAAAGTTATCAACAGGTAAAAATGTCAACATGTCAAAATGCACCATAATTATATTTGCAATACTGTGCAATTTTGTACGTGATGATAACAAAAGCTTTATATAGATACAGTTTATTAATCCCGCCATCTGATTTCCAGTTATCAATTTATGGAAAACTTTGGAAAAAATCAACTGATTTACTACTTCTTGGGGTCGATTTGGTATAGATAAAATTAAACATTGCCGCCATATGACTTGCAGCTTGTCAATTTATAGCACAACATTGGAACAAATGAACTGATTTACTACTTCTTGGAGACGATTTTGTGGTTTTGATGGAATCTGTACTCATTTATGGTATAGCTCAACTGTTTTAAGGTCAATTATTACCACTTGGGAGGGCGCTACTAGTGAGATATTGCTGTTTATGCGGGCGTAATATTTGACTATCCGCCCTACTCTAGAGCTCGTAGACTCTCTGTGTGTACGCGCAGTTGCCTGCATAATCGGCAGCTAGCCGGGTGTACAACTGGTGTACTCGAGCTGCAGGTACAGGTACACTTGTGATCTATGCAGGTGGACACCTGCATGACCACTGATGACAGGGGCATGCCAACAAGACAGACCGTGCGTCGTGATAGACATGTAGGCCATAGGCTAGAATAAATATGTTTTAAAGATTCGTTGTCATGTTGGAAAAGTGATAATAATAGTAATAACATGATTCGTCTCGGCTGCTGGCATCTGCGTCAGGCCAATAACAAGTGTCTATCGCCCTACAAAATCATGTTATTGTTATATTATCTTGATAAATATGCAAATAAGTGTAAATTATAACTGTAATTTATTTTAAAATAAACGCAATCGGACACCCCCACAATGCTAGATGCCTACTTAAAGCCGTAGACCATTCTATGGCTGTTCCTGGTAAGTTATAGTTATTCCTCAGTTGGCTTTATCTCTGTAATCCGTGCGGTGCTTTATTGATACAGTTTTTACCCACTGTTGGTACACAGTGGACTATTCCTTTAATCAGTGTTATGAAATAAGAAATTAATGTGACATAAGAACATTTATTTGCTAGTACCAAACACATACAGTCAATACTTTTACATGTTTGATATAAAACGACATAACATTGTGAAATGCCGGTTAGCCCTGGTACATTTACATGTAGCTAGGCTACAAGAATAGCACATACACCAACCACACCATTTTAGAAGAGCTTTACACGCTTTTTTAGGAGATGGTCAGAAAGATTACTCAATCATGGCAATATCGCGACAGAATGAAGACGTACTTTTTTCGAATAACCATAATACCAGTACCATATAGACAGCTCTGCACAATTCAAGCCTTTGAACAGTTTGGAACACTGATTATTCTCAACACCGATGACAAATATCCGTACCGGCCGGGATTCAAACCCAGTAGAGGGCCTACCTCTCAGTTTCGAGCCATAACCGGACCAAATAGGCCATCGGTGCCGGCCAGGAGTGCTACAAGGCACTTTTTTATTATGTTCAATCCCATTTTATTTTTTATTATAAATGACCATCACTATATATGTGTACATGTTAAGTCACAATGTAGCTTATCGGATCATGATTGCCTCTTGTATAGAAAAATAAGGTGCATACAAGATTCCGTAAAATTACAGGAAGACTTGCACAGCCTAGAAAACTGGGCTGCCAAGTAGGACATGGAGCGTAATGGACATATATCCTCCATTATCTCAGCTTAGATTGATAAACCCTGTCTATCAACTCAATGATCACATTCTTAAACGTGTTAAATCCATATTTAGTTAATCTAGTTAATCCATATCAGATGTTTTAGGCACATATCCCTTTGCCAATACTGCAAAGAAAGCCAGTCTTTATTTTTCACTTGGAAGGTCAACCTTCGAATAATCCACATCCGTTGCCATTGTCTTGGATAAGAGACAAAACAAATAAACTACAAATCCGACGACGACCATCTTTAATCTATGTAGTTGCACAGTATTCAAGAGTAATTCTGATGTATTGTCTTATGTGTTTGTTCCACAGTTACGAGGGAAAAATGTGGTGATTGGCAAATCAGACTGTGGCCATCTTTAATTTATGCAAATTAGCATTTTGTTATTATCATAATAATATATACAC
Organism: Flabesymbios commensalis; assembly: GCA_964017125.1. NCBI lineage: Eukaryota > Metazoa > Annelida > Polychaeta > Terebellida > Flabelligeridae > Flabesymbios > Flabesymbios commensalis. The sequence continues at coordinate 8,441,452 of OZ024913.1, forward strand.
GGTATTGAAATTTCAACCCTGACTATTTTTACACATGATACATTTTTACATCTCCATTGTTCCAATGTGTATGAGGCATACTGTGATAATTTGTAAATCATATGGCCGCCATATGATTTACAAATTATCAAGGCGGCCATCTTGAATTTATGCAAATTAGCAGTTTGTTATTATAATATAAATACACGATAATGAAATATCTGTCCTGATTATTTTGACACCTTACATATGTTTTTATCTTCATTTGTTCCAAAGTTACGGTGCATAATGTGATCATTGCATAATGTGATGATTAGCAAATCAGATGGCGGCCATCTTTAATTGATGCAAAATATCATTACCACGATTACCATATACATACACGGTATTATAATTTCAATCCTAATTATTTTGACACATAATACATGTTTTTATCTTCATTTGTTCTAAAGTTATGATGCATAATGTGACAATCCGCAAATCACATGGCGGTCATCTTGGATTTATGCAAATTAGGTCTCTTCTATCATTATATACGTGATTGTACAGTATTACAAATTCAATTCTGATTATTTTGATCTCTTATTCATTTGTCTATCTTTATTTGTTATGAAGTTATGGGGTATAATGTGATGATCGGAAAATCATATGGCCGCCATTTTGAATTTAACAAATTAGGCCTCTTATGAAGGAGGATTTTGTCTCCCTCCGAAAAATATCACAAAGTGTATTATAAGGAGTCCCTGTGCCAAATTTCGTGAGTTTTTACCAAAGTGCACACCTTGGTGACTGTCCATGGACTATAGTCATGGCAAGGTAATACCCCCTATAACCCTAGTCATGGCAAGGTAATACCCCCTATAACCCTAGTCATGGCAAGGTAATACCCCTACAACCTAGTCATGGCAATGAAATACCCCTCCACAACCCTAGTCATGGCAAGGTTATACCCGCCTACAACCCTGGTCATGGCAAGGTTATACCCCCTACAACCCCAGTCATGGCAAGGAAATACCCCTCCACAACCCTAGTCATGGCAAGGTAATACCCGCCTACAACCCCAGTCATGGCAAGGTAATACCCGCCTACAACCCTAGTCATGGAAAGGTTATACCCCCTACAACCCTAGGCATGGCAAGGAAATACCCCTCTACAACCCTAGTCATGGCAAGGTAATACCCCCTACAACCCTAGTCATGATAAGGTAATACCCCCTACAACCCCAGTCATGGCATGGTAATACCCGCCTATAACCCTAGACATGACAAGGTAATACCCCCTACAACCCTAGTCATGGCAAGGTAATAGCCCCTACAACCACAGTCATGACAAGGTAATCCCCCCTTCAACCCTGGTCATGGCAAGGTAATAGCCCCTACAACCACAGTCATGGCAAGGAAATACCCTCTACAACCCTAGTCATGGCAAGGTAATATCCCCTACAACCCCAGTCATGGCAAGGAAATACCCCCTACAACCCTAGTTATGGCAAGGTAATACCCCCGTAAATCATCCCTAGCGATGCCAAGGTAAAGTAACATTTCACAGATCACCCCTAGTGATGCCAAGGTAAGGTGACATTTCACAAATCACCCCTGGCGATGGCAAGTAAGGTAACATTTCACAAATCACCCCTAGCGATGCCAAGGTAAGGTGACATTTCACAAATCACCCCTGGCGATGGCAAGTAAGGTAACATTTCACAAATCACCCCCAGCCATGCCAAGGTAAAGTTACATTTCACAAATCACCCCTAGCAATGCCAAGGTAAAGTTACATTTCACAAATCACCCCTGGCGATGGCAAGTAAGGTAACATTTCACAAATCACCACCAGCCATGCCAAGGTAAAGTTACATTTCACAAATCACCCCTAGCAATGCCAAGGTAAGGTGACATTTCACAAATCACCCCTGGCGATGGCAAGTAAGGTAACATTTCACAAATCACCCCCAGCCATGCCAAGGTAAAGTTACGTTTGACAAATCACCCCTAGCAATGCCAAGGTAAAGTTACATTTCACAAATCACCACTAGCAATGCCAAGATAAAGTAACATTTCACAAATCAACCCCAGCCATGCCAAGGTAAAGTAACATTTCACAAATCACCTCTAGCGATGCCAAGGTAAGGTGACATTTCACAAATCACCCCTGACAATGGCAAGTAAGGTAACATTTCACAAATCACCCCCAGCCATGCCAATGTAAAGTTACATTTCACAAATCACCCCTAGCAATGCCAAGGTAAAGTTACATTTCACAAATCACCCCTGACGATGGCAAGTAAGGTAACATTTCACAAATCATCCCCAGCCATGCCAAGGTAAAGTCACGTTTCACAAATCACCCCTAGCAATGCCAAGGTAAAGTTACATTTCACAAATAACCACTAGCAATGTCAAGATAAAGTAACATTTCACAAATCACCCCCAGCCATGCCAAGGTAAAGTTACACTTCACAAATCACCCCTAGCAATGCCAAGGTAAAGTTACATTTCACAAATCACCCCTGGCGATGGCAAGTAAGGTAACATTTCACAAATCACCCCTAGTAATGCCAAGGTAAAGTTACATTTCACAAATCACCCCTGGCGATGGCAAGTAAGGTAACATTTCACAAATCACCCCTAGCATTGCCAAGGTAAGGTAACATCTCACAAATCACCCCTAGCGATGCCAAGGTAAAGCTACATTTCACAAATCACCCCTGGCGATGGCAAGTAAGGTAGCATTTCACAAATCACCCCTAGCATTGCCAAGATAAGGTAACATCTCACAAATCACCCCTAGCAATGCCAAGGTAAAGTTACATTTCACAAATCACCCCTAGCGATGCCAAGGTAAGGTAACATCTCACAAATCACCCCTAGCGATGCCAAGGTAAATCAATATTTCACAAATCGTCCCAAGCGATGCCAAGGTAAGGTAACATTTCACAAATCACCCCTAGCAATGCCAAGGTAAGGTAAAATTTCATAAATCACCCCTAGCAATGCCAAGGTAAGGTAACATTTCACAAATCACCCCTAGCATTGCCAAGGTAAAGTAATATTTCACAAATCACCCCTAGCGATGCCAAGGTAAGGTAACATTTCACAAATCACCCCTAGCATTGCCAAGGTAAAGTAACATTTCACAAATCACCCCTGGCGATGGCAAGGTAAGGTAACATTTCACAAATCACCCCTAGCAATGCCAAGTAAGGTAACATTTCACAAATCACCCCTAGCGATACCAAGGTAAAGTAACATTTCACAAATCACCCCTAGCGATACCAAGGTAAGGTGACATTTCACAAATCACCCCTAGCAATGTCAAGTAAGGTAACATTTCACAAATCACCCCTAGCAATGCCAAGTAAGGTAACATTTCACAAATCACTCTTAGCAATGCCAAGGTAAGGTGACATTTTACAAATCACCCCTAGCAATGCCAAGGTAAAGTAACATTTCACAAATCACCCCTAGCGATACCAAGGTAAGGTGACATTTCACAAATCACCCCTAGCGATGCCAAGGTAAGGTAACATTTCACAAATCAACCCCAGCCATGCCAAGGTAAGGTAACATTTCACAAATCACCCCTAGCGATGCCAAGGTAAGGTGACATTTCACAAATCACCACTAGCAATGCCAAGGTAAAGTAACATTTCACAAATCAACCCCAGCCATGCCAAGGTAAGGTAATTTCACATATCGCCCCTAGCGATGCCAAGGTAAGGTAACATTTCACTCCACAAATCACCCCTTGCGATGGCAAGGTAACGTAACATTTCACGCCAAAAATCACCCCTAGCGATGGCGAGGTACCGGTATTTTAAAGGTAACATCTCCCTCCACAAATCACTCATAGCAATGGCAAGGCAACATTTCCCTCCACAAATTACCCATAGCAATGAGGAGATAAGGTAACATTTCACTCCACAAATCACCCCTAGCGAAGGCAAGGTAGCATTTGTGTGTGAGTACTTGGCACATAAGGCGAATTTGCTTGGAATGAAAATAGCTTGATGCGCCTCAATGGCAGCTCAGCTGTATATCTCCCAGGGGACTGAGTTGGAATTTGAATGATAACAGGCCTTGCTAAGTTACTCTCGATGTTCAGCGCTCTGAACAGCCTCCGGTTGAATACATGCGCTATATAAGATTTCATTCATTCATTCATTTCCCTCCACAAATCACCCCTAGCAATGACACGGTCAGGTAACATTTATCTCTACAAATCACCCCTAGCGACGACAAGGCAATATATCCCTCCACAAATTACCCATAGCAATGAGAAGATAAGGTAACATTTCACTCCTCTAATCAACCCTAGCGATGCCAAGGTAAAGTAACATTTAATCCCACAAATCGCCCTTGGCGATGGTATGGTAAGATAACATTAAGCCCCGCAAATTAACTCACCCCTAGCGATGGCAAGGTAATAATTCTCTCCACAAATCACCCCTAGCGTTGGCAAGTTAAGGTACCATTTCACTTTACGAATCACCTCTAGCGATGAGTAGGTAACACTCCCCTAAGACTCCGTGGGCACATATAGGCCTACATGTTACATAATAACATTGTTTGTTTCAGTTGTCCTTATCAACGTCAGAGAATCTTGAATTCACGGAATTTTTTCAAGCAAGTGAGTCCGACTGAGATAGTGACGGGAATCTTGCGGATGTTTAAGATGGCGGTGGGTAACACTGTACACATCCACTGTACAGTGATGCTGTGTCTGACAGGATCAGAGTCTGCATGTGAACCGGTGAGTGTACAACGGTGTACGCTGATAATCAAAGTCTGTTAGTGTACGATATAACTAATGATCAGAGTCTGTTCATGTACATATTAACGAATGATCAGAGAATGTTAGTGTACAACATAACTAATGATCAGAGTCTGTTAGTGTACAATATAACTAATGAGCAGAGTCTGTTAGTGTACAATATAACTAATGATCAGAGTCTGTTAGTGTACAATGTAACTAATGATCAGAGTCTGTTAGTGTACAATGTAACTAATGATTAGAGTCTGTTAGTGTACAATGTAACTAACGATCAGAGTCTGTTGGTGTACAATATAACTAATGATCAGAGTCTGTTAGTGAACAATATAACTAATGATCAGAGGCTGTTAGTTAACAATATAACTAATGACCAGAGTCTGTAGTGTACAATATAACTAATGATCAGAGTATGTTAGTGTACGATATAACTAATGATTAGGGTCTGTTAGTGTACAATATAACTAATGACCAGAGTCTGTTAGTGTACAATATGACTAATGATTAGCGTCTGTTAGGTACAATATAACTAATGATCAGAGTCTGTTGTGTATAAAATAACTAATGATTAGCGTCTGTTAATGTACAATATGACTAATGACCAGAGTCTGTTAGTGTACAATATAACTAATGATTAGAGTCTGTTAGTGTACAATATAACTAATGATCAGAGTCTGTTGTGTATAAAATAACTAATGACCAGAGTCTGTTAGTGTACAATATAACTAATGATCAGAGTATGTTAGTGTACAATATAACTAATGATCAGAGTATGTTAGTGTACAATATAACTAATGATCAGAGGCTGTTATTGTACAATATAACTAATGATCAATGTCTGTTAGTGTACAATATAACTAATGATCAGAGTATGTTAGTGTACAATATAACTAATGATCAGAGGCTGTTATTGTACAATATAACTAATGATCAATGTCTGTTATTGTACAATATAACTAATGATCATAGTCTGTTAGTGTACAATATAACTAATGATCAGAGGCTGTTATTGTACAATATAACTAATGATCAGAGTATGTTAGTTAACAATATAGCTAATGACCAGAGTCTGTAGTGTACAATATAACTAATGATCAGAGTCTGTTATTGTACAATATAACTAATGATCAGAGTCTGTTAGTGTACAATATAACTAATGATCAGAGAATGTTAGTGTACAACATAACTAATGATTAGAGTCTGTTAGTGTACAATATAACTAATGATCATAGTCTGTTAGTGAACAATATAACTAATGATCAGAGGCTGTTATTGTACAATATAACTAATGATCAATGTCTGTTATTGTACAATATAACTAATGATCAATGTCTGTTATTGTACAATATAACTAATGATCAGAGTCTGCTAGTGTACAATATAACTAATGATCAGAGTCTGTTAGTGTACAATATACCTAATGATCATAGTCTGTTAGTGTACAATATAACTAATGACCAGAGTCTGTTAGTGTACAATATAACTAATGACTTGAGTCTATAAGTGTGAAATATAACTAATGACTTGAGTCTATAAGTGTGAAATATACCTAATGATCATAGTCTGTTAGTGTACAATATAACTAATGACCGGAGTCTGTTAGTGTACAATATAACTAATGACTTGAGTCTGTTAGTGTACAATATAACTAATGATCAGAGTATGTAATGTGCATAAATAAAATGTTCATTTCATAATCGTAGTACATTATACATATATCTTGTGCCATAATGGTTATGTGCCAAAAGTGACTGTGTGCCAAAATGATTATACATGTTATTATTCCGTGCCAGAATAGTAATGTGCCAAATTGACATGTGTGCCAAAATTATTATATAGGCCCATATCCTGCCATAATGCTGATGTGCCAAAAGTGACTGTGTGCCAAAATGACACCCGGTGAGCTGACAGTCAATCAATTGTCTAATATAGGCCTAATATAGGCCTATATGTTTTTAACTTAAATTGAAGTTTATTATTAAAATGTTACAGTTGGGCTGTGGACCTCAAAGTTCGTTGATTGGATACGGAAAGAGGAAGAAGAGGGATGTAAAGGAGCTTCCACAAACAGTAGAGGTTGAGGTACATCATGAAATCACAGTGATGGATGAAGGTTTGTCTGCCCATATTAACCTTTGCAATGCTAATCACGTCTAGTGCCACTTTTAGTTTGTTTGTTCTTAAAACAAGAAAATCAGAAGGGAAATGTCTTTTAAATGTGCTAAATTGGCAGATGTATTGATTCAGATTGAATGTTTATGTAAGTGTTATCTTGTTAAAATTTGCCTTTTATAACTGGGCGCTTTAAGGATCATTATAGTTTAAACAATGATATGAACCAATTTAAAAATAACGAGCCGGCACAATTTACTGACTCAAAAAAATTCTGAATCGATTTTCATAGAAGTTTGCAAGCTTACCTATTCCCTAATACTCTCCAAAGTAAATACTTAGGAGAGTTCGACCATACGACAGTGACATATTAATTGGTTTATAGGGGGACGTCTTAATAGAAATTTACCTCATAGTAACGAGACAAACTTTAAAACTATGCAGTGCTTTTAATTAAATTTTGAGGGTAGTTGGAGGAGGACTAGAACATAGTCACTTAATTTCATAAAATCGGGTTACAATTTACTGCGAAATTGAGGAAAATCATGCGCTACATGTGAAAGCAAATACATAGTGCCGTGCAAAGCCAAACACTAGTGACTTTTCAAGTAATCAGCCACCGCCTTCTGGATTTGCAGGGCCTCTATTCTCGGAAAAGTTACGATATATCGTAGCCTTCTGATTGGTCGAGATGGCCATCTTGACCAATCAGAAAGCTACGATATATCGTAACTTGTACGAGAATACCGACCCAGTATACTGGTTATATAGAATATTTTTGTTGATTTATCATCTAGATGGACCGGATGCTAAACTACAGAAGCCTAGGTCTAAGAGGATGATGTTCATTGTGACTATCGGAGCAGGAGGTTTGTTAGTGCTGTTGACGCTGTGTCTGCTGGGGTGGTGGTATCTGGGGGAGAGTAAGGACACGGATGACGAGGTGGCTGAGGTGAAACCAGGACAACATGACGAGATGTGTCCACGTAAGCCAGGTCTGCCTGCTGTTATACTGGCTGGTGAGATCACAGGGATCACACATGGCACAGAGGGATTCACTTGTCACAATACTGGGAATGGTTACGCAGGAAAAAGTCGGAAATGAACAATAAATTTTGTTAAAATAAATGGCATGAGCAGGAAATAGTTGTCTTATTTTTTTCGAATGTGCTGAACCATGTTAACCATTTCAGCGCGATGACCGATTGCTTTTATCACAATCTGAACACTATGGTGGATTTTTGGACCTTAGTATCTGTACTATTTCCAAGTCACAATAGCGATTCCTATGTCTCGCTAATTATCTACACCACATTCTGTAAACATTTTGGCTCTCACATCTTCAAAATCAGGTAAATAAACTTAAAAAGCATAATATTTCGTATAAAAATATCTTTCATGTAAATCAGCATAGGCTAGGCTATATATATACATTAAAAGAAGGCTTTAGATTTGTTTTAAATTTTGTATTTAAACCATAAGTCAGGCAGGGTATTATGGTATTATGCAAACAATCGTGGATGGACCATTATTATATATAGTTGAACTCAACTAATTATAGCTGAGGATAAAATAAAGTTTTTTTGAGAAGTCTCTTGTAGCTTCTTAGATTTTCAAAACATTCCACAAAGGACACATAACAATAATTTTTTGTGTTTACTGGGTTGAACGCAGCCCAGCAAACACGAGGCGTTGAACCAGTGCTGGTTTAAGGTTGGCCAGCGTCGCAGATTGTGGACCAGCATTGGGTCAACGTCGTGTTCACAGGGAGTGTTTACAAGTGTTTCGAACCAAAACGGAATAATAAATTCCGCTTAATACATAGTCTCTACTGTCCACAGGAGTCGTTTAATAACATTAATTACAAAGGCCATTTACACTACATTTATTAGCTATCAACCTTTATGGTTATGCTGCTGGAGGGGAGACATCTCCAGTTTTTTGTCCACAAAAAACTAGACACTTCTAGTTTTAAAATGGTGTCATAGCGCGGCACCAGCCATTGATTTTTAGAGAAAACAATTTGTCAATGTCTGTCAGGCGGCCATTCAGATTTGACGGAATTAAACAATATGTTTGCAGCCTCTATTAGTCTCTCCCTGAAATAAAATCGATGATCATGGTACACCATACAGTCATTAAAAAACTACTCTAATAAGCTCCCCCCCCTTGTAGCCTCAGGGGGGGGGGGGTATTTTAATCAACGCCCAGGGCGTTTATTAGAAATATGCCTACATACGTATCTATATCCTTGCGAGATTTGAACAATGATATCAGCTGACCAGGACTTCGGGTCTTTACTGGTTACAGACCTACTGTGTGCGGTTTTTTTTTCACAAATGATTTATTTAGCACACCTTAATTTTGGTAAAGGCGACAAGCGATTATTGCCCTGTCCATTCATCTCCGAGCTAATTAATGGAAATTTTAAAATAGATCAAGATAAACATGGCATCCCACGGTATATCTGTAGGATATCTGGCTGGAAAGAATGGCTCTCCATAAACTAAGTCGAAATTAATAATCAGCTGCAAGTATCGCTTATGAGAAAATGTCTTTTCAGTGTTGGTTAAATAAATACCCCCCCCCCTGAAAATGGCCCGTTATACCCCTTACAAATACTGTACATCTACTTTGAACAAGACTCCAGATTCACTCAACAGAACTTCATTCTTCAGGTCAAACGTCGTGTTTATTTCTTCTCCTCTGTGTAGGACACACATAATATAAAATACAGTTACCTAAGCATTGCACTCTGCTGAACCATGACAGAGGACCTAAAACCTGGAGGTTTACAGCTTGGTTCTAAAGTCTGTCGCGCACTACTGCCTTGCACCACCCTCCAGCCCGCACTGCTCTGCTCACCGACGTTCATCCCTTATATGCATTTCTGGACATATAACATAATCATACATAATCATAATCACAACATTGATTTAACATACATTTACATGCTTTGGCTTCCCTAAGCTTGCTCTGATTGAACAAACGTTGACCCTTTGTTGTTTTAATGTTACACCAACGTCGTAGCCAGTGGCCCAGCATAAGTATAGACATGTTGTGACATCTCCCTTCATTATACCCAGCAATCACTAGACGTTGAAACAATTTTGGGCTAATTCTGGGCTGTTCTTCAGAATTTTAGGCCTATTCAAACAAAAAAACATCGGCTGGGTTAATGTTGGCTTGCCGTCAGTGACGCTGGCCCACATACAGCTTTGCGTCAGACACAACACGGTAACCCAATACTGGGCTAATGCTGGCTCAGCTTCATAGACGGTGGGCCAACAATAGCCCGGCATTGGGTCAACGACTCGTGTTTGACCGCCTGCACGATAGACAGACAGAACACACAGACACAAAACTGATGGGACGAACAACTGAGCGGTGAAGCAATATGTCTCCACCTCTATAGAGGGGAGACATAATTAAGTTATAAGCTTTTTATTCACTACATTTGATCAAGTTGAAATTAAAACTGCACATTTTTTTATATTAATGGTCTAGCTATCTGGCACGGTTTGTAAGATATCACACATATTAAAGTTAATCATGGGCCGATTATGGAAGATAATCAGCCATTTTGAATTTGCTCGAGTTGAAATGTTTCAGAGCATATCCCTACCTGAAACCGCACATTCTGTTTTATATTGATGGATTAGCTATCTGACACGGTTTGCCAGATATCAGGAATATTAAAGTTAATTATGGCCGATGTCAGACAGTAGGTGAAATTACCAGAGCCCCAAAAAGCACAAAATTAAAGAAATTCATCAACAGGTTTCCGAGATCTGCTGCGGTAATGAAATGCCGGCCAGACAAACATCCAAGGCGACGCCAATACCCGCATCCCGATTGGTGGGGGATAAAAACGGCTATTGACGCGATTCATTCTGACCTCGGAAATTGCAGCGGGGGTTTACCTGAGCGACGTGACGTGATTAGTACTTAACTTTTCAGATCTTTACGGAGCAGTGTTTGACATTGCTGAATATCTCTAGCAAATTAAACATAGATGTAATGAAAAGTTGTTTAACAAATTAAAGTGTTCGATTATATATTTGGATTGAACGCAAAACAAACACCTCAATGGCAGGTTCTGTGTAAAATATAAAAAGACAGAAGATCATGGATATATCGCCATTTATTAGACAAACAAAACGTCATAGCCGACCTTTTGGAACACTGCAAGCAGGACTCCAGCTGCTTCACTAATTAATATATCCGTTATAAATAGGTTTAAATTAGTCAAAGAGAAGGTATGCCAATAGGCATTTCAAACAAAGACTGCTGCAGGATCCTAACATACAAATTTGGTCGAGGCGATAAATTTGAAACAAAGCTGTCCATTTTACCGGCATTTCCTTCCCGATTTTATCCCAGCACTAGAATAATGAAAAATTAATGATGGCCGTAGACCCATAACATTGAATACCCAAGACATTTTCTGATAATTTATAAAACCCTAACAACGCTGAAATATTGCTGTATAAGCCATGGAGACCAAAGGTTTTTTCAATTTGAAGTCATCATAAATGTCTTAGCTCTTCCCGCTTCATTTGAATATCTATGTTATGGGTCTACGGCCATCATAAATTTTTTATTATTTCAGTGATTTCGACGTCTAAAGTCGGTCGCCTCACCGAACGGGTTAATAGTCCTGTTTTGGGGAGAATTCAAAACTAATAATGATCTGGTTATAGATTTCAAATTATACACCAAGCATAGGAATAAAATAATGTTTGAAAAAAAATATATAGTAAATATTTTGAGAACTTGATAATAATATTCCGTCTGTGATTGATTGCTTATGACAGTTTGTAGAATACCAGAAAAATTGAATTATGTTAGCTACTGTGAAGTTAAAATGAATATTACCAGACAGTAAAATCTATCAATGTCACAAAAATGTCTCTGTAATAAATCAGAAATGTATCCATCTAATAGCAGTAAAATATCATTATTCTAAAGTCCATCAGCGCAAAAAACTGTCAAAACTGATATCAGTTTATCACACAATGGCTTTTTACATCAGCTTCAAATCATTTCGTTTTCCTAAATGTCTTAAATAGTTATTAGCTTACATGATATTCATACAATTGAATAACAATATCATTTAGTTGTTAATTATACATCGAAAGTTACTTAAGAATATATGTTGACAATATATATCCATGAAGCTATGTCAATTGACAATATATGCCATTTGTGAGCCTATGTCAAATGTCTTTCCGTTTTCTTGTACATTGACCGTGTGATTCTTGAGATCCACATTAAACGTTGCTGATGGATCCACCAGTGTTTTATGGCACTCTGGTTCATTGAAGACGGGTAAAGTGCGGGGTCCCATGGACGGGTCAATATAACGATACACTCTCACCTGGCTGCCCTCTGAAAAACAACACAAATAAACATTAAACAGTCGGAGAAAAATCTCAAAATTTTGCGAATATATCATATTGTAAGAAATTGCAGTCTTAGATGGGCAAATTATGAAACTTAACCCTTGAACTGCTGGGACCGTATACATACGGTTTCAGGTGTATTTTGAAACAAATAAAAATCCACTGGAAATTTAAAAATTGTTTATGACAGATGCTCAATAATTCATCAAATAATTCAATTCAGGAAATGTTTGTCGTCATTTCTCAATGGAAATTGTATCAGGAATTCCAACTTCAAATGATGACAAACAGAAACAAACAATCCAACTGCACAAGGCTTAAACAGGGAGAATGGTTGGAGAATTTTTTTGTAAGGAAAATATTAGCTATCAGCGACCCGTGCAACCGTCTTTTGGACGGGTAATTACGGGCAGAAATTGTCCAAATTACACTATGAAAGAGGAAATGCACGGGCAGTTATGCAAAAATTGATAAAAAAACACGGGCACTTCTCTAATCCTAGTTGGTGAATAATAATAATATTTAACAACAATAGCAGAACTAAAACAATAAGTCTCCATCACATGGTGGATTTAGACAAAATGGAAGCTCCTTATTGTATTGTGATGGATTATACCATGCTTGATGACTTTATTAACCCTTGTGTTGCTGAGTTGTTATTTTCTATTTTTCATTCATTTAAAGCTGGAATTGCTAACGCAATTTCCAGCTTTAAATGACGAAAAATATGTCTTATCTATGAAAAATGGTCCTCTGCAAAACGCAATTATTTCATTAATTCATTTCAGACGGATCCCGAGATATCTCGGGCAAGCTACTTAGATGGTACAAGACGGAGCCCGCGATAACTCGTGTTATGTGACGTCATAAAAAGTACATTTTTAAACATGTCCCGTCCACAGAAACATGCATGTACTGAGAGTGCCGTCTTAATGAGTTAACTGAGCATGTATTACAAAATATTTAGTGGATTTTAGTGGCAATTTATTGGGACTGAAACGCGCTTGAAACAGTGGACTAAAACTAGGCAGGATTTCTACTCCACTGTGTGAATTTTTTTCCATGAGTTTTCCATAAATTTTCCATGACAAAATTGATTTTTTCCATGACAAAATTCAGGCATATACCGGGCATAAAATTGTTGAAGAATGTATCACATCACACGGACTCGATAAAAATGTGCATCACAACATTTTTTTATTGACAAATATTTTTTCCATGAGTTTTGGCATTTTTCTCAAATTCCATGAGTTTTCCAGGCCTGGAAAATAAAATTGCAATTTTCCAGGTTTTCCATGACGCGTAGGAACCCTGCTAGGTTGTCTGACCGTATATATAGGCCAAAGTTCTGACAGCACAACGGTTAACCCTCATGCTGCCAAATTGTTTCGGATTATTTTTCATTCATTTGAAGCTGGAATTGCTAACGCAATTTCCAGCTCCAAATGACGAAAAATAATTATATTTATAAAAAAATATACGTCCTCAAAATGTAATTTTTAGAATAACTGAGCATCTACACAAAAAAATCATCAATTCGAGTTGAATTAATTTGGTCTGAAATTTGCTTGAAAACGCATATATACGGTCCCAGCAGCTAAGAGGTTAATGATGTTGTTTACCTTTGATGGCTCTGCCCATATGCTGTATACGCCTGGCGAGCCATGCTACTGTGTCCTCATGATACACAGGCACATCTATAGAGAAACACCCGCTGCACGGCTGAGGGTTCACTAACTTCACAGTCACAGACTCCTGGAAAAATAAACATGCAAATTACTGAATAAATGCAGATGCAATTCTTATATAGTCATTATCACTGTCAATCGACCCTCGAAAATTTCATAAAAGCTATTGCATAGTTAAGAATATATCTCTTTAACATGTAGTAATTAGCTAGTTATGACATTAACTTCCTGCAGTTTGAATCTTGAAAAGATAATACATGTCAAATGGTTTAATTTCTGGAGTACTAAAACTTCGCGAAATGTTCAGGGTTGTTGCCAGAAGACAAAAAAATAGTGCCTGCAAAATGTCATGAACAACAGTTCAGATAATCCATCAGATTGTAGAACTCATGTTAACTAGAACACATGTTATCTGGTACACACTTGACACAGAGATCAAAACACAGACCCCGCAATTGACAAAGAGTAGGAACTACTCCAGTCTGTCATAAACACACATGACAAAGAGTAGTAGTCATCGCTCTAGTCTGTCATAAACAAATGTGACACCTGCCACACATGTTAATTGGTACCCAGGTTAAGCTGTACACACAGATGATGGCACAGATGTGAAGTGGCTTGTCGATATGCTTACCTGAGTCCTGTAGATGATGAAGGGTTTTCCAGGACAGCAATCTTCCTTCACGCGATCATCCCCCTCGTCTGTGTACTTCAGGTCAACCCCCTCTAGCTGTCAAATACAGTCAAATCAAAGTCAAGGTAAATCGTGTATACAGACGAGCCCATTACTCTTTCAGTGCCAGTCTATTACTACCGGGTACTTTAATAAATAATATTACAAATATTAAAATTAGTTGTTGTTTTTTCATTTAAAAATAGTTTGAACAGATTTTAAATTTAAATTAATTATAATTTTTCTCATTATTTTTTAAATTCCAAAAAAAATTATAATTAAAAAAAGTAAAATTAATTTTTAAAATTTAAATTAGGGTTTTTTCTAATTACCGGTATTATGTCAACTACAGTAAAGGTGCAGGTTTTTAATCTGATAACAAGTCTGAAGAACTATCATCCAACTTCACATTTTACCACCTGGTCACTGGAACTGTTAATTCGTGTGCAATTTCTCCACGGAGAGCATACAGTCCTGCAGCCATTTCAGCGCATTGAACTTATCGTACACATTGCCAGCTCTGTCCTACCAGGTACTCATTTTCACCTGAGTCAAGTGGAGCATTTGAGGGTGAAGTGCCTTACCCAAGGACACAACATCAAAACAATGTCCCAAGATTGAGAGGGGAGAAAAATGATATTTCTCTGAAAATCCTGCACCAAGCGGGATTCGAAACCGCACGGCAGGCAGCGACATCGGCAAAGCGGATGAATAGTGTAGTGAATCAATCAAGTGTGGTGTTATAAGAGCTCTCACCTCTAGGGTCTCCAGAATATATGACATGTTCTGTTTCAGTACACCCATCTCGTCAAAGCCTACCGTCGTCTCCAAAGCTGACAGACCAGACTTGGCGACTTTCTCCTAATAATAAAATAAAGAAGAAAATGTATGTATTACACAATTGACCAACCATAGACCAGTAAATGGTTAGAATTGTCAAATTCTGTGAGATTTGATTGACAGCTGAACTCGACCTGCCACAACCCAGACAGCGGTGATTATTGGCAGGAAGCTAACAATTTAAGCAGTGTGTGTAAGCGCACAAGCCACACTGCCATAATTGAAGTGAAACAAGTTTGAGGCTTGAGAAAAAAGTAAAAATATGACTGTCCTGGATACAACAAAATCTTCAAAGCCAAAATGTCATACCATACGATACTGAAGACTCTGTCTGATTTTCGCCTCAGAGATAGGCGCTATATAAAATTTATATATTTATTATATAAATTAATTCGTTAAAATTTTCCAAAACAATTGTTCCATAGTTGGTACAACTTACTGCTATTGTATCTGTACTTATGCCTTCTACTATGTTCCAATGTTTGAGGCTTTTGTGTAAAGAGAGTGTTACAACGCTAAAATATTTTTGTATAAACCACATAGACCAAAAGATTTTTTTTCAATTTGAAATCATCATAAATGTCTTAGTTAGGTCTCTCTGCTTCATTTGGATACCTATGTTATGGGTGTACAGCCATTATAAATATCTATTTCTTTCAGTGCGGGGATTGACTTTAGACTTGATTTTGATAATGACTAAAGTCGGTCACCGCACTGAAAGAATCAACGTTCGCCAGTAAATAACAACTAAAAAATCCCCTGTGGATAACATGATTAATTGGATCATCAGTGACAACATAAGTTCATTCCTTACCTTGATAGATTGCACAAAAGGCATGGTTTTCTTCATGTATTTTCCAAGAGATTTGTCTTTGGACAGGTTTGACGATATCACCTTATTATCCGGGAACGAGTTGTTTGCCTGTAAGAAATATCATACTATCTCATTACAACAAATACACAGATCAATCAGTTTTTAACCCTTATTATGCTGTGTCAGTAGGGCTTTAAGTATATTGTAAGCTAAATAATATGTCAGTGAAATGCACAAAATAGTTTGCGGTAGATGATTAGCTATACCTCATGACACAATTATCTGGAGCGCATGCTTTTCGTCGATTTCTCTTTCAATTTTGAACCGATTTCCTTGAAATTTTGCACAGGACATTTCCAAGTCATGTCCTGACATCGGTAAAAATTTCACTAAATTATATTCAATATTTCAAAAGTTAGACGATTTGACATGTAATAAAATTCCAGAATTAGTGTAATGGGTTTATAGAGGGACGTCATGTTTTCAATTTACTACATGTCAAATGGTCTTACTTTTGCAATTCTGCATATAACTTGGAAATGTCCTGTACAAAATTTCATGAAATTCGGTTGATTATTGACGGAGAAATCGACGAAAAGCATGCGCTCCAGATAATTGTGTCATAGACAGTAGTCAATTGACTCAAATTAGAAGATGTATATTTTCAAAAAATAAAAAAAAATATGTTTCATCATTTGGAGGTGGAAATTGCATTAGCAATTCCGGCTTTGAATGACAATAAAAACAATTGAAACAATTCAGCAGGACAAGGGTTAAAATATTTAGGAAAAAAGCTTAAGCCTTTAAGAGCAATAATAGATAATTCAAATTTCACACATTTTTTACTAAAGTTGTGTCTAGACACACAAATTCAAGCGGGGTGAAATTTCATTCCATGTTATAATTCAGTCTAAAAATTAATAAATGTTGGAAAGTGAAGACATAGTCTGGTAAAACTGATTCATAAATGGAAAAACAACTGTGACTATCAGTCAATATCATTACCTGATATATGGTTTTCAGTTTAGTCAGTACAGTATGCTGCCATGGGGGGTATGTTTTCGCCACCCAAATAGCCGCATGTGTTGGTTCCACAGGTTTTGGTCCTTTCTGCAAACAATTACCATCATATTGTGATTCCACTCGTGTCAAGAGCAAATTAAATGTATAATATTAACCCTTAAACAGTTAATCAAAACAAAAACTTTTTATAACCTTTTTGCTTTTCTTTAAAAAAAGAAAATTTGAAGGAGAAGAAGCATTGAGTTTTTTTTTGTGTAAACAATTGAGACCAAAGCATTTTTTTTAAATTTGAAAATTTCGATTTTATAATGTGGAGTTAAAGAAGAATTAGGCAGTGGATAGTTTTTACCTTTTTCGGCTGCATACAGGATTTATATCTGATGCGGAACTCATGAGCGGCATCAAACAAATACGCAGATGATTCTACAAGCATGCTGTTCACTGGCCCCTCCACGGGGAATGGAGCACATGTCACTGATCCCTTCTGTAAATAAACACAATTAATAAACAACTATATACAAATTGGGGCTTCCTCAGTGGATGATTCAACTGGCTTCATCCAATTGGACAATTCAACTGGTTATGATATTGCATCGTATTTTGCTACACATTTCAACCCTTCCTGCGATGTCATTGTAACTGAATTCAATGTTTTTGACCACAAAATTTGGATAACATCACAAGTGAGCATATGCGATGTGATACACAAATATATTCAAGTCAAATTATCCCATGAATTCACACTTTCACCTAACCAAATATTCATTGCTGAAATATGGGATACTCAACATGGAAGTTAGTACATGTCCTGCTGAAATGTTTATTTCTGTTTTCTATTCATAATGCAATCTCCAGTTTAAAATGATGGGAAATAGACAACTTCCATTTAAAATTATTTGATTCATTAAGAATCTATCAGAAAGTAATTTTTCAATTCCAATGAAATTTCATTTGGTTTGACAACAAATATATAAACAAATATATTATTAAACAAATATAAACAAATATATTATCAAACAAATATATAAAAAAAATATAATATATATAAACGGTCCCAGCAGCACAAGGCAATGAAATGTTAAAAAAAAATTCGTTGATGTTCAGTTTTTCAATTTGAAAGATATTTTTCTAAAAATATAAATCTTTTCAATCAAATTAAAAATTGCGTTGGCAATTCCACCTTTAAATGTATTCAAAGCAATACTTCAGTGTAATATGTAAGCTCAGTATATGATGGATTCTTCTCTTGAATAAATTTAATATTAAATGGGCCATTATGTGCAAATATGCTATACCCCGGGATATTTATACAACCTGTCCTATTATGTTTTAGTTTTATGACCATATATGACAGACAAAAGTTTCATGTACCGTATTCATTCTAGTAAACTACCGGGGGGGGGGGGGGGAATTGGAATACCGCCTAAGATAATAAGGGGATGGGCGCTTATTATAGTAGATTTTTAATGCTCAAATTGTGTACATGATCCTGGGTTTTATTCTCAAATCAGGGGGGGGGGGCATTTATTGGAATTAGGGCATTTATTAGAATTAAATAGGAAGAGTTCTTTGATAACGAACACGAAAGCAGCCCTCCATTATCGTTCAACCACTATTTAAAAATTCTTGGCTCCCAAAAGTTAATCAGGTCATTGGCTGACATTGCTGTGCATAATTGCCAAATAAAAAGATCTGTTGGAAACTTTTTCCTGAAATGCACTAACAAGTATTTCTTTGTTAGAGGCCCTAGTAATTAAAGGGTTGATTATATGGCGATCAAAATGTCACAAAAATTCCCCCAGTGGTATATGATGGCTATGTAAAGTATGAGGAAGCAGAAATTGATAGATCAGCTATCATGCAAGATTTCCGAGATAGTGAAAAAAAAAAAAAAACTTAAAATGACCGACTGGTGGCCATTTAGGATTTTTTATTGTGAAATTTGTCATGGGTTATCCTTGTGTGAGACATTACATTTTGTTTTATATTCATGGTCCAGTCATTTTGCATTTCTTGAGTTAAGTAAATATTACAATATTCTAAACGCTAAACGGCCATTTTGAAATTGTTCGATCCCAAAAGTTAATCAGGTCATTGGCTGACATAGCTGAACATATTTGCCAAATTAAAAGAAGATCTGATGGCAACTTTTTCCTGAAATGTGCTAACGAGCATTTCTTCGTCAGTGGCCATAGTAATTAACCCTTTCAAGCCTGAATTTACCATAGTTATCTTCATCCACTACAAGCCGCGAATTGCTGTCGCAATTCTCGACTTGTAGTGGATGAAGATGTTTTAAAGTGAGTGAAAAAATAAAGAAAATTACCATGTATTGGCAAACCAGTTTCATGGGAATTTTCATTAAAAAAACCCTAGTTGTAGGGAAATCAAGTCTGTTTTCAGGGATGTAAAATGATGCCTTAATGCATTGTGAGGGCTTAAAGTGTTGATGATATGGGGATCAAAATGTCACCAAAACAATTCCCAAGTGGTATGTGATGGCTATGTGAAGTATGAGGAAGCAGAAGATGATAGATTATGGCTATATTGAAAACAAATAACTGCAGCTGCGGCGGACCGTGTGAAATACAGTAAGCAACCCGCCTCGGCGAGGGCTGCTTAATAAATACTGTAACCTCTCCTGTAAAGGATCATATAAATTACTGGTATATTAACCCTTACACTAAGCACAACTATAGGCGTTTTTAATCTGCTGTATTAGCCATTATTTACAGTTATTGGGAATGAAATGTGGGTTCAAACAACAAGATTTAGAAATATTTCGTCTCAAGTTAAGCAAATATGAGTAATTTTCCCTCTCTTGAAGTTGTGGGTCGCGGTAGCTAGACACAACTTCAAGTCGGTTAAACTGTAAATTATTTATTCTAGCAGTTTAAAGGGTAATTATCTTATCTCTCCTATGAGGGACCTTATATGTTAATGTTACCTCTCCTATAAGGGACAATCTATGATAATCTTACCTCTCCTATAAGGGACCATATATGTTCACAGAGATGTGAACATATAGGAGCCAGAAGCAGCGTCTGCGTTCGAATAAACAACATCACCAAATCACGATGCATTCCCTGCATCTCAACTTCACGATAACGATCGCGACAAGCCTGTGAACACATTAAAATAAGAGATTTTTATGGGGCATTAAAAAAATCACGATGCATCTCAACTTCATGATAACGATAACTACAAGCCAATAAACACATCAAATCAAAATATTATCATGAGTATTCTAGCATTATTAAAAACTAGCTTGTGGACAT
Source organism: Flabesymbios commensalis (assembly GCA_964017125.1). Lineage (NCBI taxonomy): Eukaryota > Metazoa > Annelida > Polychaeta > Terebellida > Flabelligeridae > Flabesymbios > Flabesymbios commensalis. The sequence continues at coordinate 8,462,034 of OZ024913.1, forward strand.
TTCGCAGGTTATCAGCTGATGTAAAAATACTGGCATGCCACATGTTCACATAATGCTCAACAACACATTCATGTCCTCTTGAATATGTTCCCTCATTTGAAGCTGGAATTGATAACACAATTTCCAGTCTCAAATGATAAAAAATATTTCTGCTTGTCAAGAATATACATCATCTCCTTGGAGTTGCACCCAGAAATCCATCTCATTTTTATTCCCACAAGGTGAATATACAAATCTGAGAACATCCATATTGTAAGCAGTGTTTTATCTAGGATTCCAAGGGCATGGCGCCAACTATCATTAGGGGCAGCTTATCATGCACACCGGGCACCCAGTAGGCGTTTCCAACACCAGCCCTCCCCAATTAAGGGTATGAACAGAACCAGTGAAGTATGTAGACATTTTATGTACACAGGCCGTTATCAGGTATTGCGACATAGGTGTGAACGTGCGACACCAGTGACTGTGGTGTTTTTCAGTCACAATGGCCTGGGTGGGTTGAATATGTAACAACAGTTCAAAGAGACATTTAACAGTCTGAATATTAGAAGCGCAACATGGCGCACATGAAGGGCAACATGGCACACATGAAGGGCAACATGGCGCTCACAAAAGGCAACATGGCGCTGCCCCATGTTACAAAGAGCTAGATGAAACACTGCGAGCGGTAATTTACCTTGTACTTGAAGCCCATCATTTGTTGGATTTTATTGTGGGGGTTAACCCTTGAAGCACTGAATTATTTTTGTATAAACCATGCAGGCCAAAGGGTTTTTTCAATTTGAAATCATCATAAATGTTTTAGTTAGCTCTTTCCGATTCATTTGAAAACCTATGTTATGGATCTATGACCATTACAAATATTTTTACTCTTACTTCACGGGGATCGACTTTAGACTTCAGAATCTGACGTCTACAGACGTCAGATTCTGACGACTAAAGTCGATTTCTACACGGTAAGAGTTAAATGTGAGGCGAGTGGCGATACAGCTTGTCAATCACAAAATAATATTTTATTTTTATTAATTCCATTAGAGATTTTCCAGTAACGAGCACCACTTCATGTGGTAAAAAATGTAAGTATACCGTACTCTAACTTAATCTTGCTTATAATTTTAAAATATTGCGATTAAATCACAAAAACAAACCTGAAATTCATAGAAGCCTGTCTTGACCACCTCTTTGTACATCATCTCTTCATAGTGTTGTTTCGTCTGAATAATTCCCTTATTCATTTCACTGCAATGAATAAACAAGAGTTTGTGTGAGTAAAGGTATCCGAGAGCATCTTTAAAGCGCTGAAATAGTTTTATATAAACCAAGAAAGCAAAGGTTTTTTTTTCACTTTGAAATCATCATAAATGGCTTAGTTAGCTCTTTCCACTTTCTTTGAACACCTATGTTATTGGTCTGCGGGCCCTGGGATGAACTATGTTATTTTTTAACCCTTTCAAGCCTGAATTTACCATTATCATATTCATCCACTACAAGCATCGAATTGCTGTCACACTTCTCGACTTGTAGTGGATGAAGATCACTTGAAGTGGGTGGCAAATTAAAAAAATACATTGTCATTATTAAACCAGTTTGAATAAAATTTTAGTTCTAAAACCCCTAGGTGTAGGAAATTAATTATTCTTCAGAGATGCAAAATGATGCTTTGATGCATCTTGAGGGTTTAACTGTAAAAGTGCAGAATATTTCTTATATAAACTAGTCAAAAGGGTTTTATTGAATATTTAATTTGAAATCATCCTAAATGTCTAAGTTTTGAATTCCTTTGAATACCTATGTTAGGTGTGTACAGCCATTATAAATATTTTTTACTCTTACAGCGTGGGGATTGGCTATAGACGTCAGATTCTGACGACTAAAGTCGATCCCCACACTGTAAGGGTTTAAAGGGTGCTAGAACATGTATTATGAGTGGCGCATGCTCACCTGACAAACACCTGATCACTGAAGGTATCGGCCGGTCCCGTCCTCAGGGTGTCTACATCACGGAGCATTTCTCTGACCCACTCCAGGAAAGCATAGAGCCGCAGCAGTCCCGCATCAGCCATGTCCTCCATAAAGTTAGCATCCTCAATCCCATCTCCAGCATCAGCCAAAGAAAACCTCATCCCTGTTTACACAAAAACAGAACACAAAGCTTTGTAAAACAAAATAAAAAGGGGATGAAAGAGACAGAAGGAATTCATCGGCAAAGACCCTGCCAAATTGATTCTGTGTATTTATTCCATTAAAAAAGGTTGCGAGCGGATGAAATTTTTCTTAACCTTTATAAATACAATTTTTTTCTTTGGACATTATGTGATATTTTGGGCATACAGGCGGAAACGATTTTTAAATGATAATTATTGCAGGATGTAAAAAATAAACAGGCGGGAAAGTTTTTTTTGTGGCAGTATGTGACAAAGCATATAAGAGGAAATTTGAACATATTTTTTGCAGGGGGGGCCGGATGTGATTAAACATACGGGCAGAATTTTTTTTAGGTTAGATAAAAATTTAATACAACCAGAATAATTATTAAACAAGATTATGTTTCAAAATATGATATGCTTTCTGATTTTTTGTCAGTAGAAGTACCTAAAATTTTGTTACACGTGAGTCAAACCTGTATTACAGAAAGTTACCTGCACGAGATTGAGCTTGATAGGGCCAGTCAAATGCTGGGCCAACATCTAATCAGAAATCACAACTGCAATAATGAGCCTATTATGCTTCATTTTTAAGATATGAATTCTTATGCAATTCGAGCTTTTGATGTGTGAAAAATGGAGACGTTGAGTTCAGCGGTACAAGGGTTAAAACAAGGGTTAAAACAAGGGTTAAAACAAAGGTTAAAACAAGGGTTAAAACAAGGGTTAAAACAAGGGTTAAAACAAAGTTAAAACAAGGGTTAAAACAAGGGTTAAAACAAGGGTTAAAACAAGGGTTAAAACAAGGGTTAAAACAAGACTACATAAGTCCAGGAGCTACCGCTCCGAATTAGAATTTGATTTAATCAATTTTGTGTAGGGTTATTAATGTAGTCCTAGGCTAGATCAAAAATCAAGACGCAAGACAACTAGGTCTAAGAAGCTCAGTCTAAGAGTAAGATAAGAGCTAGACAGTCTGTCAGAGATTGCAAACCTCCATTGAAATTAATGATCCTAATCAGTATCCCAGTAATGGTCTACCTATCTGGCACGGTTTACCCGATATCAGGCCAATCGAGGTAACTAATAGCTGATTTACGATCATTTTGAATTCGATATAAACTAGTTAAATAATTATCCTAATCAGTATTCCCGTAATGGTCTACCTATCTGGCACGGTTTACCCGTTATCAGGCCAATCAAGGTATATAATGGCTGATTTATGGTCATTTTGAATCTGGTAGAGACTAGTTTAAAATTTTCAGGGTGCATCGTCCCCCGAAACCTCACATTTTGTTTTCTAGTAAAGGACTAGCATCTAACACAGTTTGCAAAATATTGGGCATGTGAAAGTAAATAATGGCCGATAGGCAGGCAGCTATTTTGAGTTTGATCGAGTCTAAAGTTTTCAAGATGCATCCTCTCCTGCAATTTCACATTTTATTTTATAGTAAAGGTCTAGCCATCTAGCACGGTTTACCAAATTACGGCCATGTGAAAGTGAATAATGGCCTGAAGGCAGCCATTTTGAATTTGATCAAGTCGAAATTTTTCAAGATGCATCCTCTGCTGAAATATCACATTTTGTTTTATAGTTATGGTCTAGCAATCTAGTACGGTTTACTAAATAACAGCCATGTGAAAGTGAAGAATGGCCGATAGGCGGCCATTTTAAATTTGAACAAGTCAAATTTTTTCAAGATGCATCCTCTCCTGAAATCTCACATTTTGTTTTATAGTTATGGTCTAGCTATCTAACACGGTTTACCAAATATCAGCAATGTAAAAGTAAATAGTGGCCGATAGGCAGCCATTTTGAATTTGATTGAGTCAAAAGTTTTTAAAAGGCATCCTCTCCGGAAACGTAACATTTTGTTTTATAGTAATGGTCTAGCTATCTAGCACGGTTTACCTGATATCAGGCCTATCGAGGTAAATAATGCTGATTTACAGGACTAAAACAAGGGTTAAAACAAGGGTTACAACAAGGGTTAAAACATAACTTACTCACCATCGGCAGAAAATTTGGACACAGCATCAGTGAGAGTCAGAAAGTTACCAGTGGACTTTGACATCTGAAATAAAACAGTTGTTTACATTTGAACAAATATAAAATATCTTATTAGACTCAGGTATCGTACACCTGGAAAATTAAAAAAAAAATTAAACGTTCTTTAATGCTACAATTTCCTGTTTTCGATGACATTGAAAACATACTCATTGGCAACATACAAGGCCAATTTAAAGAACATAATGTATACAAAAGGTAAAATTAAAGAAAGAATGGAGATAAATATTTTGTACAGGTTTGTAATAATAAAAGGGTCATATTAGTTCTGCCTTCTTTTATTTAAGGATAAATAAAACACCTCCTAATCTACACATGTTATCCAATATTTTTTTTATAGTGTTATATGTACATGTAGCTGATGTGAGAAATGAAATGAATCGGGCTTTAGGCCACCTTTGTGCACATATAGGCTAAACTGGGCCATGCTGATGTGAGGCAGTGATATTATTTCTCACACCAATAAATGAAAACCATAGTCAACACTACACATAATTAGTCTACTGTAGCACAAAACACACCCCTGATATTGTTTCAATTGTATTTATCGTCATTTGAAGCTGGAATTGCTAACACAATTTCCAGCTACAAATGAAGAAAAATATTTCTATTTTGTTTTAATGTACATCTTCTAATTAAATTAATTGACTTACCGAGTATCTATCATAAACTATAATATCCATATTCAATGACATATTATTTGGCTTAAAATCGTATTTATATGAAACCTTATATATACGGGCATAGCCTGATAAGGGTTGAAAGGCCAAAGCTGCCTACCTTCTCAGAATTGAGGAGCAGATGTCCGTTAGCACGTATAGCTTGTGGCCACTTGTCCCTGCAAATAAAAATACACTAAAAATACACAATAACCCTTGAAGCGCTGACATATTTTTGTATAAACCATAGAGACCGAAGGGCTTTCTTTAATTTGAAATCATCACAGAATCTGACGTCTACAGACGTCAGATGATTCTGACGTATAAAGACGATCACCGCACTAAGAGAGTTAATAATAATGTAGGGTGGAGGTGTTACATTAGCATTCACCATCGTATGATACTTACGGTTGCTTAGGCCATATCGCGGCGTGACAGTAGAGATAGTAAGTCAGATGGTTAGGCACTAGGTCTTTACCAGAAACTCTCAGATCGACCGGGTACCATGCCTGAAACTCATTCCTCATTCTATCCAGGCTTTTCTGAGATATATCAGTCTTTGGTTTTGGGCAGTTCTTTTGAAAAATATAATTCCAGACGTCGGGTGTCATCTGCTCCGGTCTAAAGCACACAAAATAGTCCTTGAAAGTTTATATTTATTAAAACAGTTCATATAAATCAATGAGTTTGAAATGAGTTTTGCATACAATGCTAATAATAATAAAGTCATATTACAATGTAACTGCAGTTATATATTGATGTAAATGTAGTATTAAAAAATTAATTGGAAAATGTTTGGTATGTGTGTTATCAATTTATGTCCACTTTTGTAACCTAAATGGTATGGCACTCAGCTTAGAAAAACGAAATTCAGTGGTAAAAGGAGAATTTAAAGTTTTTTTAAAATCAGTAACGACATCAACATAAAACCAATTCTGATATCTGCTTGAAAGAGATTACCTGTTATTTAAACTAATTCTGTATCCCTGCGCATGTGCATGCATTTATATTTAAAGATGCACAAGTTTAGTGTTCGAAAATAGGTAATATTCAAAACAATTTAAAAAAAATGATGCATTTATATTCGAACATAGAAAATACATATTTGCAATGTATGCATTCATATCACATCTTTGTCCATATTGGACTGAAGGCGAGAAGGGTACACATATTCATTGTTATCAAAACATATACTGTTCTCCTTAAAGAGCCAGTTTTTCATCTAGCCATTTTTACCATAGCGCTGCGACATGCCGCCCTTCCTGAGCCCTTCAAATAACTAGACAGCGCCATGTCCCTTTGCACTATTGTCACGTCACTTTTACCCCACCCAGGCCATAGACTCATAGTGACTGAGTAGACCTTAGTAAAAAAACCTTGATAACACTGGTGTCATGCATTCACCTATGTCGTAATGCCTGACGACGGTGTCCATAATGGTCATCACTGGCCCTGCTTACATACATAATAGATACTTCTAGGTTCTGTTGGAGAAATAGGGGGGGTGCGTGATTGGAAATGCCTCAACCGCATGCCCCAATGATAAGTGGTGCCCTGTACCTTCTGAATCCTAGATGACACACTGTGAGCTGGACTAGACTAGTGAACTAATTGTCAGTGGGGCTTGAAAGGGTTAGAATAAGATAAATCTGTCTTTACCTGATACCCAGGGGTCCGGGTTTACTTCCATTGAAGGAGCCGTCTTGCAGTAAGTGAGCCACAGTGTAGTAAGCCATGTATATAGTAGAATCTGACAGAGACTCTATTAGATACTTAGGATCCCATGGTAGCTTAGTACCTGTAACATTATACCAATAACGGTACCTAGGGAATACCAGATGTTACATTATTTTATTGTTGGTCCACTGTCGCAGGAGGTGAACCAACATAAAGAAGGCTCACATTTTAGAAAATATCCAAAGCTTGCTACAAATTTTTGATATAAGTTTCTGTATTCCTAACTTATGTGAAATAAATTATTGCTGTTCTTAAAAGATGTCTGGTGTTTCTGTATTGCTTCTAATCGTCATTAGCTGCAGGTCATGGCCAAACATGCTGTATACATATATAGGCCTACACTCATACCTTCACCCATTCCTCGCAGGACCGTCTTTATACATCATAATCTGACATCTACAGACGTCAGTTTCTGATGTATAAAGACGGTCACCGCACTGAAAGAAGTAAAATATTTCTAATGGCTGTAGACCCATACCAGGTATTCGAATGAATAAGAAAGAGCTAACTAAGACATTTATGATGATCTCAAATCTTGGTTTGTGTAAAACTATTTCAGCGCTGTGGAGAAACTTGATGATAAACAGTATATTAGGTGTTCTATTTCATCATTTGTTTATGTATCCAAACAGATGGGTGGATATTGAAATAAGTATTAAGCCTGGCTATGTATTTATTTCCATAAATTTAGACTTGTTTGCATTTAGATGCTTTTGATATGCTTTCATAACAGTTAGTGATCTTCAATAATTTGTGCATAGCTTGTGAACCGGCATGTATTGAGATTTCTTACCGAGACCATATGAGCGAGAACAGGCATGTTCATGCAGCCAGTTCACTGATGCATGGAAGTTATTGAGAACCTCATCAGAGAACAGCCTCATCGACGGTAAATAATCTGATACCTCTTTTTTCCATGTCTTTTCACCATAGTCCAAAAACCTAACATACAAAATTAATATAGCTCAACAATATTTTTCACCGTGTGTATCTGTACAAACCCAGAAGGGCAAGGACAAACATGGAGTTGTACAACAGTAATAGTACAGGTACATAAATCAGTATATAAACCTTGGATATGAAAGGGTGTATCTGCCAGATATACCCTTTCAAATCCAAAGGGACGAGATATATGCCTATTAGTGAGGAGCTCATAGTAATTAGCAGGGTGGTAATGTAGAAAAAAACTCTTGAAAATTACGACCATCGCTGAACTATTAACTCAATCAAACACAATTAATTTCTGAAAATTTTATGATAAATTTAACCTGTGAAATCTTGAATAGTCGATCTGTATTTCCCGGTATTTAAAGAATTGCTAGCACAAATTCCAGCTTCAGATAAGGAGAAATGTCTCTATTTATGAAAAGTAGACATTTCCACAATTGAATTATTATTTAAATAACTGAAAATCTACCCCAAAAAATAGTGGAGTTTAACTTGAGTTACAATGTATATCTATAGCGGAGTAGTAGCACAAAGGTTAATGTTTTAAGTGAGCTAGATACTGACTTACCACTGATCACAATTAGCCACGACACACACATCACCCGACCGAGAAATAACATGCTTCTCTGGCTCCATGTACTTTACCGCCTCATTCTACAAGATAAAACGGTATGTTGATGTAACGCTCATTATTTCAAACTCACTGATTGCATTGTGTAATTTATTTAAAATTTACAGATAATATAGATGGACGCCCAGCAATCTGTAAGAAAGTTGTCCTGGAGTAACAACAAGGGTTGCCTTACTCGCCTAATCCTTTGTATAACCCCCATGACAATAGGGGTGACATAATTCTTTTGTATAACCCCCATGACAATAGGGGTGACATAAGCCTTTGTATAACCCCCATGACAATAGGGGTGACATAAGCCTTTGTATAACCCCCATGACAATAGGGGTGACATGAGCCTTTGTATGACCATATGCCAATAGGGGTGGCCTGAAATCTTTTAACCCCATTCGTTTGATATAATACAATGAATGTGATATAGTGGCTTAAAGATAAAGGAATATATCTGATATTTCTGAAGCCTTGAAATGGGTACTCTGCTAGAAACTAATTGCATGTACATAAGTCTATTTAAAAAAAAAAAAAAACTCAATTAAAATGTAATTAATTATTCAAAATATTATTTTAAGAATTAATAATGAATCTAATAAATATATTAACATCTAACTATTATTTATAGAACACTGTTTCCCAATTACAATCATATACAGTAAAACCTGTACAAACTGGAATGCCTTGGGGACAAAGTTTTATTCCGGTTTGGACAGGTTCTGGTTTGGACAGGGTTTTTTCTTTCAAGAGAAGAACAAACAACAATAACTTGTACAATTGACATGAGGGTTATAATACAGGATGTGTTGTCAGTAGGTCTACAAATGATAGGTGGATGTATGCAATATGTTGATATAATAAAAGCTACAATGTTTTAAATATGCTTTATTATATTAAAATAATAAGCATATAATAATCATTTTTTATTAGAATTGCCTTTTTACATGTTTAAGCACCCAAATCAAAATGACAGAGCATTATTGTAATTGTGTGTCACATATTTCACACACGAACCGTATTTGTTATTTTATAAACATTGATTTTTTAGCGGCTAATCTAAAATAACATTACTTTCTTGTAATCGTCCCTCACACCTTTCCGACACGCAGTTTATTTGTTAACAACAGCATCAGCCCGTTTAAGTATCAAAGCAATAGGAGAAGGTGTGTTGTTAATACGAAGTAAACAATATTGCAGCAGTTTTTTTTAACTGTTTCATATTAGATGACGACAGCACTCGCTTGTTTGATATATTTTCTGGAATGTATGACGCTGGATTAAACGCTGTATAATTAGGTCATTTAAGTAACATTAATGCCTTGACTAAGAATCAAAAAAAATTTAGGAATATTCCAGCAATAAAAGAATTAATCAAATATTTTTATATTTTACCAACCGGTATAAATTTACCCAATAACACAGTTTTATTTTTGTGAGAATTACAATTTATGTTTAATTCACTGATATGTTTATGACTTGATACAAACTTTTAATAATTTTTAGACAGTAATTTTGTTACAATATTTTAGTAACCATTTTTTTCATTAATCCATTATGTTGTTAAAATATCTTACTAATCTTACTAATGGGGAAAATAATTAGTCCGGTATTCGGAGTAGACAGGTTTCGGTTTGGAGAGGGTTAATTAGTAATGTTTTGAGTGTAATTAATTCGAGACCAAATAATTATTACGGTATAGACAGGATTCCGGTTTGCACAGGGTCCGGTATGTACAGGTTGCACTGTACATGTAATTATGCATCAGAAATGTATACAATCTTGCATAGCAAGTTGGACACTTACATTTCCAACCAAGATACCTTGAATCAGTTTCTTGACATCCTCAACTTTCTTGCCTTTGTGTTCTCCAACAACCATAACCTACAGGATATGAACATAGCTACATCAACAACCATAACCTACAGGATATGAACGTAACTACATCAACAACCATAACCTACAGGATATGAACGTAACTACATTCACTTAAACATCAGCATGATATGTAGAAAGATCAGATGTGAAATCATCACACAATTCATTGAAGCTGCATGAATGTTATGCTCATTTGTAAAAATTCTAAAAAATATAAATTATATTGTTTTATACCTGCATTTTTTCATTTAGATAAATGAGTGATGTATGAGCATTATGAGAAGTTAACCGGTGTCCCACATAATTGTTTTTTCTATTTTTCATATATTTGTAGCTTCAAATGACAAATAATGTCTATTCATGAAAAATAAGACATTCCTTATGAATTATTTCCTTAACTGAGCATCGATTACAAATGATTCCATCTCTTTCATTTGCAATTTATGCTTGAAACTGTACATTCCTGCAGCAGGAGTGTTAACAAAGGCTGTGTTACAGTAATAAGCGTTTTGTACACAGAGCATGTATCAGGATGCTCGCCAATAATGACTTATTAGTACAGTTCAGGATGGCAGACTACCAGTAACTCACTTTACCCACTTCAAAGATGTCTCGTGGCATATCCCACAGCTTCAAATACTAAACAACTTTATGATACAAAATGACTTTTTATTTTCATGTTATAGGCCTAATCCTTGTGTTGCTGAATTGTCTGCTTCCATTCTTCTTTTATTTGAAGCTGGAGTTCCAAATGCAATTTCCAGCTTCAAATGATGATTTTTTTTAATAATTGGAAATAGAAACAAACAATTCGGCACACGAGGGTTGCAAAAAGCAAAATACAGAAACATTAGTCCTACCCCCTCATAGAAGCCCTTCAGGTAAACTTTCTCCTTGGCTTCTGTCAATTTATCCTTGTCATTCTGACTCTGCACTTTCAATTCTTCACACACAGTGACAGCTGCCAGATTCCCAAACCCAGGTATCTCTATAATCGGAACCTGAAAAAATTTACATCTAATAACTGAGAAGCTATGTACAGAATGAATTAACGTGAAAATGTTAATTTAGTTAATCGCCATTTCAAATCTATTGATTTTTCCTTGAAACCGGAAAAGTGAAGAAGAAATAAACATTAAATTGACTAGATTGGCAGATGTTTGGCTTATATTGTACACACAAAAGTTTTTTTGACCAACTTGTAGTTGTGGGTTACACTAAGGAAACACAACTGGAAGAGGATAATTTTGTTGTTCTATAACACTATAACACAGCGTTGAATTATTTTTGTTTGAACCATAGAGAACAAAGTTTTTTTTTCAATTTTGAATCAACATAAATATCTTAGTTAGCTCTCTCTGCTTTATTTGAATACCTATGTTATGGCAATTATAATATTTTTACTCCTACAGTATGGGGATCGATATAGACATCAAAATCTGACTTCTATAGATGTCAGATTCTAACGTCCAAAGCCGGTCCCCGCACTGAAAGGATTAAGGGATCAAATTAAGTATTGATAACATGTATTTGAAAGGAGGGGGGGTTAAAATAGTTAACTTACCGGATCAAATGGGAGAACCATGTGGTCTTTTAGGCCATATTTTTCTCTGAATGGCTGCGAAAAAAACAATGCAAATGATACTGTGAAAAACGTTGCGATTACTACGACATTGTATAAAAGCAAATCTGAACAAGACTACATAAGTCCAGGAGCTCCCGCGACGAATTAGAATTTGATTTAAGCAATTTTGAGTAGGGTTTTTAATGTAGTCCTAGGCTAGGTCAACAAGACGCAAGACAACTAGGTCTAAGAAGCCCAGTCTAAGAGTGGGATAAGAACTAGACAGTCTGTCAGAGATTGCAAACCTCCATTGAAATTAATGATCCTAATCAGTATCCCAGTAATGGTCTACCTATCTGGCACAGTTTACCCTATATCAGGCCAATTGAGGTAACTAATAGCTGATTTACGGTCATTTTGAATTCGATATAAATTAGTCAAAAACTTAGGGTGCATCCTCCCCCGAAACCTCAAATTTTGTTTTATAGTAATGGACTAACTTCTAACACAGTTTGCAAAATATTGGGCATGTGAAAGTAAATAATGGCCGATAGGGGGCCATTTTGAATTTGAACAAGTCAGAATTTTTCAAGATGCATCCTCAGCTGAAATCTCACATTTCATTCTATAGTAATCGTCTAGCTATCTAGCACGGTTTACCAAATATCGGCCATGTGAAAGTGAATAATGGCCTAAAGGCGGCCATTTTGAATTTGATCAAGTCAAAATTTTCCAAGATGCATCCTCAGCTGAAATCTCACATTTCATTCTATAGTAATGGTCTAGCCATCTAGCACGGTTTACCAAATATCGCCCATGTGAAAGTGAATAATGGCCGATAGGCGGCCATTTTGAATTTGATCGAGTCAATTTTTTTCAAGATGCATCCTCTCTTGTAATCTCACATTTTGTTTTACAGTAATGGTCCAGCTATCTAACACGGTTTACCAAATATCAGCAATGTGCAAGTAAATAGTGGCCGATAGGCGGCCATTTTGAATTCTATTGAGTCGAAAGTTTTTAAAAGGCATCCTCTCTCGAAACGTCACATTTTGTTTTATAGTAATGGTCTAGCTATCTAGCACGGTTTACCTGATATCAGGCCTATCGAGGTAAATAATGCTGATTGTCGGCCATTTTGAATTCGTAAGTTTAAAATTTTCAGGGTGCATCCTCCTCCGAAAACTCACACTTTGTTTTATAGTAATCAGGTAATGGTCTAGCCATCTAGCACGGTTTACCAAATATCAGCCATGTGAAAATGAATAATGGCCGAAAAGGCGGCCATTTTAAATTTGATCAAGTCAATTTTTTTCAAGATGCATCCTCATCTGAAATCTCACATTTCGTTTTACAGTAATGGTCTAGCCATCTAGCACGGTTGACCAAATAACGGCCATGTGAAAGTGAATAATGGCCGATAAGCGGCCATTTTGAATTTTATCGAGTCAAATTTTTCCAAGATGCATCCTCTCCTGAAATCACACATTTTGTTTTATAGTAATGGTCTAGCCATCTAGCACGGTTTACCAAATAACGGCCATGTGAAAGTGAATAATGGCTGATTGGCGGCCATTTTGAACTTTGACAAAATGATTTTTTTCAAAATACATCCTCTCCTGAAGCCTTACAATTTGTTTTATAGTAATGGGGTAGATATCTTGAGCGGTTTTCATGATATTCCACAATATCAGGCCTGTCGAGGTGAATAATGGCTGATAGGCGGCCATTTTGAATTTTCTCAACTTCAATTTTTTCAGGATGCATCCTCTCCTGAAACCTTACAATTTATTTGATATTAATGGTGTAGCTATCTTGAGCGGTTTTCATGATATTCCGCAATATCAGGCCTGTCGAGGTGAATAATGGCCGATAGGCGGCCATTTTGAATTTTCTCAACTTCAATTTTTTCAGGATGCATCCTCTCCTGAAACCTTACAATTTATTTGATATTAATGGTGTAGCTATCTTGAGCGGTTTTCATGATATTCCGCAATATCAGGCCTGTCGAGGTGAATAATGGCCGATAGGCGGCCATTTTTAATTTTATCGACTTGAAATTTTTCAAGATGCATCCTCTCCTGAAACCTCACAATTTGTTTTATAGTAATGGTGTAGCTATCTTGAGCGGTTTTCATGATATTCCGCAAAATCTTTCAGTCGGATTTACCGATGTTATAAATTAGGTCAAAGTGCTGGGTCAACTTCAAGGTCAAGGTCCAAAAACCTGAAAAGGCACAACTAGGGACCTTAGAGAACATGTATGTGCAATATGACTGTCATTGGCCCAGTACTTTTTGAGATCTGCTCCGGAAACGAAGTGCGCGTCAAAACGTCTAAATAGGTCATAGTTCTGAACCAGAAGTAGGTCAAAGTTCAAATACCCCAAAAGGCACAACTAGACCCCCTAGGGGTGTTGTGTGTAAAATTTGAAGACAATCGGACAAGTACTTTCAGAGATATGCTCCGGAAACGAATTGTTTACGGACGGCCCAACGGCCCAACGGCCCAACGCCGTCACATCATCATTTTCTCCTCTGCAACCTTGCGTATTGAATTCAGATTAAAAATATTTTAACCCGTCCATTAGCCACCTGGAAGTAACCCACATACCAAAAATTGTTATCCTAGCTTATTTTCTCACAAAGTTATAGGCAAAAGAAGAGGCCAAAAAAAAACGGAGGTAGAATCCATAGCTCCCTTCGCTCACCTACGGTGACGGCGGGAGCTAAAAATCATAGCAGTTGCAAAGTCATTTAGCTAGTTTAGGCAATATGAATGGAGAAAAAAGTATAATTTTTTTCAAACCTGTTTTTTCTTCAAGTCTCTGAGGGCAGCAAAATCATCTGGAGAGTCTGACGGTACACTCGTCACCACACCAGTACCTGGGGAAGAGTGCATCAAATGAAAACCTCTTTCCATTAAATTTCGATCAGACCATTATAACTCACTATTTGTAAATTCAAGTTGAAAAATATGAATTATTTTTCCAACAGGATTAATATATTGTGAAATGCTTCAGTTAGTTATCTCAACCAAATTATAATTTTTTTATTAATGAACCAGTTATTTTGCACAATTTTCAAACTATTCAACAGAGTTTAAATTGTAAATTATACCCACACCCAGCAAACATGACACGTTTGTTTCAACTCTTAAAGCGCTGAATTAATTTGTAAAAAAAACATCGCAACCAAAGGGGTTTTTTCACCTTGAAATCATCATAAATGTCTTATTCAGCTCTTTCCGATTCATTTGAATACCTATGTTATGGGTCTACTGCCATTAGAAATAATTTTACTCTTACAGCGCGGGGATCGACTTCAGACGTAAGTGTCTGACGTCTACAGACGTCAGATTCTGATGACTAAAGTTAATCCCCGCATTGTAAGAGTTATTGTTGGGCTAGTATTACAGATGTTGGGCCAATTGCAAAGCATCATATTCATATTCATTTTCTTTCTGAAAGGGAACGAATCCCTAAAAATTTTCATACTATGTAACTTTTTTTCAAAATTATAGAGGATAGAGCATTTATACTGGATTGATTCGTTTTCATAGATCCCTGGTCTCAGTCAGAGTTAATATAAGTCAATATATATCACATCACATGTCCGATGGACAAGTAACTAATGAACTAATGAAATGCACTTGTCTGAATCAAAATTGCACTCGTCCGATAAAATACATAATTAAAAAAATTCATAGATCAAGTCAATCAAATTCACCTAGACCTATATAGCTTAGCAACAATAAAAGTGGTAGCTTTGATGGAATGACAAGTAGTCGCCTTGGATATGAAAGGGTGTATCTGCCAATTTGCCAAGTGGCAGATACACCCTTTCAAATCCAAGGGGAGGAAATATTGGTGTGGATCATATCAATCATTAAAATAAATCAGAATGAACCATTTTTTCTTTACCAAAAAGGATAATTCAATTATATGGTTGACTTGTCCAAACTATTATATTACTTGCCCGGACAAGCCAACAAGCCTTAACCCTCACAAGTCTGAATTATTTTTGTTTAAACCATAGAGACAAGGGTTTTTTGAAATCATTGGAAATCATCATAAATGTCTTAGTTAGCTCTTTCCCCTTCATTTGAATACCTATATTATGGGTCTACGGCCATTTTAACTTTTTTAATTCTTTCAGCGCGGGGACCGTCTTTATAAGTCAGAATCTGACGAATAAAGACGGTCCCCGCACAAAAGGGGTAATGTCTAGCCAAACATACCCTTGTTTTCCTTAATTGTCAGCATTGGCAGAGTGTAAATAACATCATAACACGTGAGTGGTGCCTTCAGAGCTAAACCCATCAACTCCTACAAGTAAATACGTATAACATCATAACAGGTGAGCGGTGCTTTCAGAGCTAAACCCATCAACTCCTACAAGTAAACATGTCATTGGCAGAGTGTAAATAACATCATAACACGTGAGTGGTGTCTTCAGAGCTAAACCCATCAACTCCTACAAGTAAACATGTATAACATCATAACACGTGAGTGGTGCCTTCAGAGCTAAACCTATCAACTCCTACAAGTAAATATGTATAACATCATAACACATGAGTGGTGCCTTCAGAGCTAAACCCATCAACTCCTACAAGTAAATATGTATAACATCATAACACATGAGTGGTGCCTTCAGAGCTAAACCCATCAACTCCTACAAGTAAATATGTATAACATCATAACACATGAGTGGTGCCTTCAGAGCTAAACCCATCAACTCCTACAAGTAAACATGTATAACATCATAACACGTGAGTGGTGCCTTCGGAGCTAAACCCATCAACTCCTACAAGTAAATATGTATAACATCATAACACGTGAGTGGTGCCTTCAGAGCTACACCTATCAACTCCTACAAGTAAATATGTATAACATCATAACACATGAGTGGTGCCTTCAGAGCTAAACCCATCAACTCCTACAAGTAAATATGTATAACATCATAACACATGAGTGGTGCCTTCAGAGCTAAACCCATCAACTCCTACAAGTAAATATGTATAACATCATAACACATGAGTGGTGCCTTCAGAGCTAAACCCATCAACTCCTACAAGTAAACATGTATAACATCATAACACGTGAGTGGTGCCTTCGGAGCTAAACCCATCAACTCCTACAAGTAAATATGTATAACATCATAACACATGAGTGGTGCCTTCAGAGCTAAACCCATCAACTCCTACAAGTAAATATGTATAACATCATAACACATGAGTGGTGCCTTCAGAGCTAAACCCATCAACTCCTACAAGTAAATATGTATAACATCATAACACATGAGTGGTGCCTTCAGAGCTAAACCCATCAACTCCTACAAGTAAATATGTATAACATCATAACACATGAGTGGTGCCTTCAGAGCTAAACCCATCAACTCCTACAAGTAAACATGTCATTGGCAGAGTGTAAATAACATAATAACACATGAGTGGTGCCTTCAGAGCTAAACCTATCAACTCCTACAAGTTAACATGTATCACTAAAGCATTAGCAGTCACTATCCTGGGTCAGCTATTAGTACATGTATTACTATTGCTCTGATTACTAATACTTGAAAAATATATAAAATATTCAATTATCAGATAAATGTAAATTCATTTTTAAGAAGGTATGGTATGTTATGTATTACATTACAAACTTTTATCCTGCTGAATTGAGAGAGAGAGAAGTTTGTTTAATTACCAAGTTACATGGTTGGGAGACCCTCGCTAAGATTAAAATAACCGTCGCGAGGGCCACCTGTATTTTTCATTCAATTCAAACTGGAATTGCTAACACAATTTCTAGCTTAAAATGACTAAAAAGATATTTCTATATGAAAAATAGACTATTTTATCAATTTCAGTGGCATATTATTTGGTTTGAAACTAGCTTCAACCCGTGTATATACCATATGCAAATGTTAATATGCACAAAAATTATTCTAGCATGTGGAACGTCATGTATCCATACATCATCCTCCTGGAACTCAAAGGGTGGATATCGCACTTTCAAAAATGGCAGATACACCCCTTCAGCCCAAATATTATTAATATTCCTGGCTGGCTTTGACTGAGGGCCACCAGTCTGAACCAGGGGGAATCAACCAATCACTGGAAATATCAACGTTACCACTTTAACCCTTAAAGCACTGAAATATGCTCATATAAAACAAGAAACCAAAGGGTTTTTCAATTTGAAATTATCAAAAATGTCTCAGTTAGCTCTTTCTGATTCATTTGAATACCTATGACCTGGGTCTAAGACCATTATAAAAATCTTACTCTTTCAGTGCGGGGATCGTATTTAGATCTCTACACGTCAGATTTCGGAGTGCAAATACAGTCAATTTTAATCTGTTTAATTAGCCATTTAGAACATGGTCATTGCTTAAACATCAAGATTTGCAAAGTTTGGTCTCAAATTAAATATATAAAAGTAATTTTCAGTCGCTTGAAATTGTGGGTCGCAGTAGCAAGACACAACTTCAAGTGGGTGAAAATTTAAATTCCATAATTATGGGGATTAAAGGTTAACTTTTGTAGAATTACCTGGCCAGTGATTTCTGCCAATATGTCCACCTCCCCATTCTTCGTTGTAAAACCTTGGTACGCCATATTTCTAGCAGATTTCTTTGTACAAATAAATATTTCTTTATCGACTGTTTCGAAAGCCACATATGTTATAGTTGGATGCAGCCAGCAGTTGGTTTGTCCGTACATAGTTTCTGGTCGTAGTGTAGCTGCTACCAGGTGGACTGGTCTATCTCCAGCAAAACTAAACACAATATATATACATCTAAAATGCTGCAGTCCATAATGTATTTCTATATTTTAAACCACACTATTGTATAGTGATGATCGATTATAATCAATGACCGGTTGCTTAGTACACCAATTATGATGATCGATTATAACTATGATTAATATATTATTGCTGATAAATCAAATTATAAATTAATTCAGTTTCTCAAAAAAAATTGAGCCAGGATTATTTCACATGTAGTGCGTTCAACTGGTTGCAATGTAGGTGTGGTGAGCATTGATAACTTACTTCACATAATAGTTCAATTCAATAGTTCAATTTATAAAAACATTATGTCAATAACAACAACATTCCACAAACAGAGAACACTTCACTAAATATGATCTGAAAAGCTAAAGAGATCTTGGTAATGCCGCACACAACTTAACCCTTTAACCGCCAAATTATTCAATCTGAATTTTCACCCACTCGAAGTTGTGTCTCGCTGACGCGATCCACAATTTCAACTTAATGAAAATTATTCAGATTTGACAAAATGGAGGTCAACTGTTTTCAAATATTGCTGATTGATGTCACATTTTATCATTAACATGTTTAAAAGGTGGTACTTTATGTGCTAATAAAAAAAGGAAATCACGAAAATATGCGGCACCGGCGGTTAAAGAGTTAACTTACTTCAGACATTGTGGTAGTGGAGTAGTCGCCCGCATCTTGATCAGAGTATACTCCTGAGGTCCAGCTCCCTGACAAACAAACAAACAAATATTATGCACATTTTAAAAAACTATGTGATAGAATCATGTCATAGAACAATTACATTCCTTTACCTGTAACCCTTGTCCATGCTAGGCCGGTATATATATGGTGCCACACAAGTCTCGAACATAACTAGATGTTATAGATGCATGGCAAATATAAACATCTCCAAGTTCCACAAATAAAAGTTTATTGCCAATTCAGTGACAATTGATTTTTAAATTAGAAGTGCAATGGCGGCCATCTTGGATATGAAAATTAGCATATTCTATAATTTAACAGAGGTAATCCATCAATGGTCAGAAAGTTTTTTCAAGGTGAGACTTTATGAAATTAATCAAATACTTCCAGGTATGTAGTTTGGTATGCATGTAAGATATTGATTTATATCTATATTCCCCTTGCACTTTGTAGCCCTGCTCTACGATTTATACCTAATTATATTTTCCTTGCATTTTTTAGCCATGCTGTACTACTTGTACTCTGTGACAAATAAATAGATCACCGAACTGATAATGAATTAAATTCACAGAAAGAAAGATTAAGAGATTTCCCAGGACTTTAAACGGCATAGGAAATGCAAGATCTGATTTAATATCATGTAATTTTTGTAACTCAAGATAGAATTGTGGTCAAACTCACCTCCCCTGTACTTCTGTCATGATCCATACATGGCTGATTGTCTTTGGGAGAAAAGATGGTGTACCTGAATGAAGATAAAATCACCAGTTGTACATCTGTTCAAAGAGTATAAATCTACCCTTTTAACCCTTGTGCTGCTAGGCCTGAATATTTTATTAAAACCTGTCCTGCTTTCTATTATTTTCATTAATTTGAAGCTGGAATTGCTAACGCAATTTCCAGCTTCAAATGAATGAAAAGTAATATTATTAATCAAAAATAGACATGTCCCAAGCTGAATTATTTGATTAACAGAGCATCTACCACCAAATATGCTACAAATTTTGGTGGTATTTTAATCGGTCTGAAATGTGCTTGAAAATGTATATATACTGTATTAGCGGCACAAGGATTAATCCCAATCAAATATCACTGAAAATGATCAAACAATCAATGGTGGATAGTTGATCAAATCACTCCATTTCAGAAATGATTTTTTTATTTTCCATCATTTCAAGCTGGGAATTGTGTTAACCATTCCAGCTTCAAATGAATGTAAAATAGGAACAAACAACTTGGCAGGATTAGTCAGGATTCCTGAATCTTATCATCACAAAATTCAAACTTTTCAAGGACTTTTCAAGGACAACAAGAACATTTTTTAAGAACCAATTCGAAGCAACATTAATATGAATGATCTCAACCCTTACAGTGCGGGGATCAACTTTAGTCGTCAGAATCTGACGTCTGACGACTAAAGCCGATCCCTGCACTGTAAGAGTAAAAAATATTTCTAATGACCGTAGACCCATAACATAGGTATTCAAATGAATCATAAAGAGCTGACAAAGACATGTGTGATGATTTCAAATTGAAAAAAACCTATGTTTTTTCAGCGCTTTAAGGGTTCAAGTTGCCGACTATGATATTATAAAATCATACACATATACCAATACATATCACTGTGGTATTTTCCAATGTGGATCCTTTGTCAAAATCCAAGGGTTTTCAAGTAACTTTTGCTTAATATCTCATTTTTCAAGCACTTTTGTATAAACCATGGAGACCAAGGGTTTTTTTCAATTTGTAATCATCATAAACGTCTTAGTTCGCTCTTTCCGCTTCATTTGAATACCTATGTCATAGGTCTACTGCAATGAGAAATATTTTTACTCTTATAGTGCGGGGATCGACTTCCGTCCTCAGAATCTGACGTCTACAGACGTCAGATTCTGAGGACTAAAGTTTCTCCCCACACTGTAAGGGTTTTAAGGACTTTGCAAGGACATTTCTCAATGATCAAATAAAACAACGTAAGCCAGATTATTAGGAGTAGATAATGAGTTCATAGTGTCACAGTAATGCTGCCTACAGCTACAAAATAATACACATATAATAATACATATCACTGTTATTTTCTAATGTGGATATTTTGTAAAAATTCAAGGACTTTCAAGCTAAATATCTTATTTTTTAAGCACTTTCAAGGCCTTGAATATTCTTCGAGTACCTGTATAAACCATGGTTACCTTGGACAACAATTTTAAGCGCTTTTAGATTGCTTTTCAAAACAATAACTGAAATGTCACAAATGCAGATCCTAAATGAAGCACTAAATTATAACAGGGTTTATTTTCTAAAAGATGGAGTATTTTTCATTCATTTGAAACTGACAATTCTGTTAGCAATTCGAGCTTAAAATGAAATGAAAATGCACAGGAAGAATGCAGCCCTTACTTAAAAAGAATTAAGAGATCAAACTTGTGACTCCGCATGCAACAATAAATAATACCACATACATCAGTACTAAGTGAAGCAGGAATTACTTGTTTATTTCATTTAATCACAATTCATTTCTTTTCTATATCAATACCATAATATGTGGCACATCTAGTTATGAATCTGTGTCAATGATTATAACTAAAGAACACTCATTCTCTTTTAACTCATCTATTATAGTCCTCAAATCATGATGCACAGACCTTTTCCCAAACTTGACCTTTTCTGCTGCTTTTAATTGTAGAAACTGCCATCGAACAAAGGAATCATAGTATGGGTTGTCATCGGTGGTGATGAAAGTACGTCGCCAGTCAACCTATAGAAAAAGTTTCAAGCATTGCCACTTTTCTTGTATGAATCATACTGGTCCAAATACACATGAAATGATTAAGATCATAGATCATTAGTTTATGTAAGTACACGGCTCATGGCATGACAATATTGTAAATAATGACTGGTTGTTAGAAGCAATTAATCACTTTAAAAAATTACAATACAAACACAGAGTAAAAAAAGTGGGTGAAAATAGTTTAAATTCCATAATTTTGTGCTTTAACCCTTAAAATGCTACCATATTTTTGCAAGGACCGTCTTTAGACATGAGAATCTGACGTCTATAGACGTGTCTATAGATGTCAACGTCAGATTCCGATGTCTAAAGACGGTCCTCGCACTGAAAGAGTTAAGGGCTAATAAATTATTTATAATTAAAAAAAGTTAAAACATCAACTTGTATAATTGTGTTAGACTGTGTACCTTTAAACCCATTGCCTTTAGATCTTGCTTGGTAAGAGGCGGGAAGTAAGTAAGCCAATATCCCGGATCTGCAAACTCCTTGATCTCATCGTCCTTCAGACCAAGCGACTGCATAATCTGCCACTGATACTTCAAACCACCAGACTTAGCTGCAGCTTTACTCTGAAAAAAAAAAAAAAGGTCAGGTTTTCTCTCATTATATTTTTCGTCAATACACAATTTCCAGCTTTAAATGACGGTTATTTGAAGCTGAAATAATCTCAGCAATTTCAGCTTAACCCTTTAAGCTCCCACGATGCATTAAAGCATCATTTTACATCCCTGAAAACAGACTTTACTTTTCTACAACAAAGGGTTTAGAACGAAAATTTCCATGAAACTGGTTTACCAATGCGTGGTAATTTTTTTTAATTTTTCAACCACATCAAATCATCTTCATCCACTACAAGTCGAGAATTGCGGCAGCAATTCGCGGATAAAGATGACAATGGTAAATTCAGGCTTAAAAAAATTAAATGAACGAAAAACAGGAGCTGACAATTTAGCAGGAGAGGTGTTAACCATTTCTGACCAGGGAATGAATTATGACATTAGAATCTGACGTTATAAGTCAATCCCTAAATGGAAAGATAAGAATTAGATATTTATAAACGGCCTGGATCCATAAAGTAAATATTCAATTAAGAGGAAAGAGCTGTTTTCAAATTGAAAAAAACCTCTTTGGTCCACCTAGAATATAACAAACTATTTGAGCACCTTCTTTCCTTTGGCTTTATCCTTTATAACAGGCTCATCAGACACTTCTTCCTCACGTTTCTCTTCCTCTTTCGGTAAGACGGGAGGAAATCCATAATCTTCCATTTCCCTCTTCAGTTTATCCGCACATGCCTGAAAAATGTGAGACTAATTATAACAAAACATTCACAGATTGGTGAAATGAGGAATGCAAAATCTAAACTGTGGTTAATATAGATATTCTGAAAATAAACGGTACATTTATACAATGTCTCATTGAAAAAAGAGTATTTACTGTTATTTTTGGAGTAGGAAAAAGTGTTAGTTTCAAATGAAGGACATATTATAATTCATCAAAGGTTTAACCCCTAAAGCTCTGAGTCATACTTTTAAATTGAAGTTGTGTCCTTTAAATGACTTAATATTACTGGCATTTTAAAAAATAGGACAGTTTTACAGATATTCAAACTTAGTTCAACATACATAAAATCCTATAAATAACACTAAAATCGACATTGGGTCTCCCACAACGCTAAGCTCGATATTATTTGTCTTTCATTTGTTTTATTAGCAGATTAAATCATTGTGTTATTGGGTATGACAAAGTAAACGAGAGCGCTGACGCTAATGATATTCCCCGCCATTCATTAAAGTCGATAAAAAATTAGGTCAAAGGTCATAACCCCCAAAAGGCACATCTACATCCCCTAAGGCATGTGTGTGTCCAAAATGAAAACAATCCAGCAAACCCATTCCGAGATATCGTCTGGAAACTAAACTTATCATCTGCCATCAATTAAAGTCAATAATCGCCTGAAAAAATTGAAGGTAAAAAAATAGGTCAAAGGTCGTAAAAAAACAAAAAGCACATCTTCAACCCCTAAGGGATGTGTCTATGCAATATGAAAACAATATGGCTAACAGTTTCCTAGATATCATCAGGAAACAAAACGCAGATGCACAGACGCAGGCCAGACATGGTGATGACAATATCCCCCGCCCCTACTTGATGGGCGAGGGATAATAAATATAGGGGGCCTGAGTAATTTTTAACCATTTGAAGTTGTGGGTCGCGGAAGCGAGACAACTTCTTCAGGTGGGTGGTCATTTAAATTCTCTGTCCTAGCACTTCAAGGGTTGATACTAAATGGTTTTCTCCTTTTGCTTTGCCGTGGGAATGAAAATGACCTGTTTTTAAAATAACACAAAAGTATACTATATCAAATGAAAGCTCAGTAAGTCTTTATCATGGTGGATCATACCTTTTTTATTCAATGAATGCTTTTCAAAATATATAAGGCAGTACATAAATGCAAGGTGATGTCAGCCACAGCAGGCGATAATGGTGTACAAATAATGGTGTACAAATATATCATAATGACAGTTATATGATTGAATGTCTGATTATACATACACACCTTAATAGGCATTCCAGTACAATGAAGACCAAAAGGGAAGAGACATTCCTTCCCCAACATTCTCTGGTATCCAATGGCAAACTGAAATGATAAACAACATTTAATTGAAAGGCTACAAGTTAATCTAAACAAAGCCCGTAGGCGACAGAAATTGACATAAAATGTGAAAAATCGCAATAAATCAGGCATTTTAAATTTGCTCTCAGCCATTATTGAACTTGTCCAAGAACTGGTTACTAACAAGATGCAGAAGAAGTTTGATAAGGATACATGAAAAACATTTTCAAGTTATCGTGCCCAGAAGATAATGTTAACGCCAACTGTAATTGCAATAGTCCACTTTTTTAAATTAAAAGGTGGGCTAAAAATGACCACAAGTCTGCCATTTAAAATGTAATTTTGTTGAAACTTTTCAGGGTATAACCTTCTCAGAAATGGCACATTTTGTTTAATGGTAATAGTAACTTTTGTTTAATGGTAATGGTCCCAAGTTTTATTAAGGATAATTTTCAGGGCAAGTCCCTTTCTGAAGCTGCACATTTTTTTTTACAATAATAGTAATCAGGGGGTAATGATCTAGCTATCCGGCACGTTTTTCCAAATATTACGCATATTAAAGTCAATAGTAATCACAGGTCCGCCATTTTAAATTTTATCGAGTTTAAATTTTTCCAAGGCATATTCCCCCTGAAACTGCACATTTTACACTATAGTAGGCTAATGGACAAGCTACCTGGTATGGTTTTCCAGATATTATGCATTTTGAAGTTGATAATTGCAGTATGTCGGCCATTTTTAATTTAATCCAGTTGAAATTTTTCAGGACATATCCCTCGCTGAAACCGCATCTTTTGTTCAATAGTAATGGTCTAGCGATCTGGCACCATTATCCAGTTATTAAACATATTAAAGTCAAAAGTGGCCGCAGGTCCGCCATCTTGAATTTGATCAAGTTGAAATTTTTCACAGTATATCCCTGCCTGAAACCGCACATTTTGTTCAATAGTATTAATGGTCTAGGTATCTGGCAAGGTTTTCCAGTTATTATGTATATTGAAGTCAAAAGTGGCCACAGGTTGGCCATTTTGAATTTGATCAAGTTGAAATTTCCATGGTATATACCCACCTGAAACCATTCATTTTGTTCAATCGTAGGTAATCGTCTAGCTATCTGGCCCTGCTTTCCAGATATTACGCATATTAAAAAAAATATTAAATGGCAGAAAATAGGCCATTTTGGTCGCCATGACCTAGTTTCTGTCTGAATCTTGCCCAATTTCGAACTCATCCAAGCTATTAGGGAAATGGATATATGGTATAAATTTTGGAGCAATACATAGAAAAATGTTGAGTGAATCGCGTTAACAAGAAAATATGTTGATCAGAAAAAAGTCAAGGTCATAGGGGTCACAGAAAGGTCAAATGTGAAATTAATCAAACATTAGTGATGATTAACCTGTATGTGAAGTTTAATGTGCATTCCAGTTACGCGAAGCAAGTTATAGTGCTAAAAGTGGTGGACAGACACAGACACGCCTGGTGTCGACAATAGGTATCTGCCAAAATTTTGGCTGAGGCCTAAAAACTATCAAAAATAATCTCTCATAGTTATTTTAATCTGTTTTTAGCCATGAACCTTCAAGTGAGTAAAAAGTATTTTAATTTGTACAATTTGATTGTCAAAAACATTTATCAAAGTCTAAGGCTCATTTGCCCTTCAATTTGTCTTGTTTGAATTTGTCTTGTTTGAATTTGTCTTGTTTGAATTTGTCTTGTTTGAATTTGTCTTGTTTGAATTTGTCTTGTTTGTATTTGTCTTGTTTGTATTTGTCTTGTTTGAATTTGTCTTGTTTGAATTTGTCTTGTTTGAATTTGTCTTGTTTGAATTTGTCTTGTTTGAATTTGTCTTGTTTGAACTTGTCTTGTTTGAATTTGTCAGGTTTGAAGGATGAATATAAAAGTTGAAAATGGTTATAGACGTCATTAGCATTTCAAGGGTTAACCCTTAGAACACTGATGTTGACTACATCAGATACTCTGTGTTTTTATCGGCACCTGTATAAACAGTTATTAAAAGTAAAATATGCTTTCAATATTTAAACACTTATGTTGGTACCTAAATTTCACAAAAAACACACATTTTCAGTCACTCGAAGTTGTGTCTCGCTACCGCGATCCACAACTTCAACTTAAATTTCTTTGCTCAGTGCTCTAAGGGTTAAGGATAATACTTAAATGTTCTTAAGTTAAGGATAATCTTACCTCACACTTTGACAACGAGAATGTGTGGCCGAGATGAAGCCGTCCATTCATGTACGGGTATGGAAAAGTAACAAAATACTTCTCCCTCCTGTTAAGACATAACATATATTCAAAATATACATTGTAATGTCAGAACAATAAACTATTCATTGAGAAGAGAACATATATGAGAGGAAAACAATATTCTTTTTATTATAATTCATGTAAAACTGTACCAATAGACTGTCACATATTACCATTTCTATGCTAGATAAAGTATTTTTTAATTTCACATTGATTTTGCTATTATAATAAAAAAGCATATTTTTTTTACTACTTTTTTCTGATGTGATTGCAGTCATTATAATGTGATGATACGAAGTGAGAGCACTTACTTTGCATCTTTAGTTGATGGTGCATCACATTCAAAAGTACACTCCTCCTCCCACTTTTTCTGAATCTCTTTCTCAATCTGCAGAAACTGATTGAGTTTAGCTGTTCCTTTTCTACCAGTAGCAGCTGCCATGGTTATGTCTACAAAAATCATTAATTAAAAATACAGGAGTTTTCTTATAAAATCATTACGGATTGAAACATTTCAAAGCTATAAAATTGTGCAGGGTGGGCACACAAGACAGAAAAAGTGTTAACCCAGGCAAGTATAGGTGAAAATTACTTGTTCATAATGAGACCAAACATTTGCAAGTTTTGTTGTTTAAACATTTATGTCAAATATGGGTCTGGTCACACTAAACTAGGCCAAAAGTGTTACATGGTAAGACAAAATTAAAACACATTATATATTATTTTTTTTTGCATTTCCTGATAGTACAATATCTGTAGTTTTTTGCTGAGAAGTTGCAAGTCATTTCCCTCGGCGTGCAGCTCAGGAGATGCTTTTTTCTGAGCCTGGTGCTTTCAGGGTCACGTATCTGATGCTTACATAATTCTTGTTTGAAATGGGAGATATAATAGCGAAGCTGGTGAAATTGATTTGAAGAGATGATCTGATACAAGGGTGATATGTTAAAACAAACAGGGTCGACAGAACGAGATACCAAGGGGAGAAACATACCTTTGACATCTCCACCCCAACTGTACTCAAATGTGGGATGTAAACTTTTTTTTGACATGAATACTATGATACCTTTGATATATTGTTGGTTTTCCTATAATAATGTTGCCAGTAGTGAGCTGATCTGGGCGACCACGAGTGAAGATGGAAGCAAATTACTGCAGGGGTGTCAATAAGAATCAGAGTTGCGGGTGGAAACGTAAAAGTGGGGGGTGGAAGATATTTGAGTGATTCACATGTAAAACGACATAGTCTTTACAACGCAGCACGGCCACAGCCCTTTGGGGGAGGGGGTTCGAAACCGCCCACATGCGCAGAATTTTTTTAAATTTTAGATGCTCTGAGGTACATACTAGACTAGTGCATTCTGAGCCTCCTTTTTATCCAGTGAGATAATAATCTTAATAATCCTTAATGACCTGAAAAGTTAGGTTTTTTTAAAAAAAACATTAATTGTCAGGAAAAACAAATTACATGTACCTTTAAAAGCAGAAACAGAAAGCAGAAAAGAGTCAGGAATTTTTGTTTTTGAAATTTTATAACAACTCAGAATTCCTGTTCCATAATCTGTAAAGTTAAAGATAGGATAGCATTTTAATAATAATTTAATTTCAAGTTGGCTCTCAGTGCAGGGTGGTGATGAGGACTAGTTGTTTTGTTGACATCATGTGCCAAACCACCTCCACCTTTTGCTTGGCTGCATGCAACCATCGGTTGTATAGACTATAGTGACTATCTAGGGCCTACACTCAATGTTGTGACTGTAGTCACATTAGTCACATTAGATCTGCAAAATGCCGTTGCATGTTTTGTTTCATGTTTTTGGCTGTTTCAGTCAGTTTTCTATCAATTTCCATGCATTTTTGTAAGCCATGTTTGCAAGTCATATTCTGGGCGATTAGAATCATCTGGCTGAATTAATATATAAATACTATTAGTAATTACTAGTCAGTCTTTTCAGATCCCACTATATAATAATATCTTTCCAAGCCGACAAATATCATATCAGCCGTTATTTCAGTGAATATTGAAATATGCAAAATCGCCACGTATAGTGCTGCCAATATGTGTCTTGAAGACCCACATGCCGAAATTGTGAGCTGTGCATCGCTACATTAGTTTTACCCAATTATTCAGTATTGTTTGGAGAGAAGCTTAGTGAAAATAATCAGCAAACCATGACCCAAAATATGTCAACAACATTTGAATGACTTAGCAGAAAACAAACTGGTGATGGCTAAATGTAATTGAAATGCTGCTGATTCTTATAAACTAAATATTTGTCTAATAAATCGTCACAGAATTTTTGTTTTAGTAGGCCCCTGCCATCACGAATATGTCGCCATTTTGTTTAGAGTGTTTCAGCCAAAGTAGCGGCAACACGTGACCATCAAAGGCCGTGGGTTGGCTTACATGTAAACATGTGCGTGCACTCTCGTTGAAGATGGGACACCGATCCTATGTTGGCCCGTCATCTACAAAGCATGCAGGGCTAGCTATCTAAGCGAACAGCCCAACAACCAAACCAGCTGCAAACAGCAACAAACGCCGAAAATCATCCACAAAACAAAACATGGCAGAGACAACCACAAACGCTGAAAAAACAGCCTCTGAAAAAACTCTGCAAAATATGACAAAAACAGTGCCAACCACACAAAAACCGTTGAATAGGTCGTGGTAGACATAAGCGCTTCCTAGAAGTTTGTACTGTAAAATAACTTTGAGGATCTTTGAAAAGTAACCGGCGCCAGGCGGACAGTAGACAGCGCTTGCGCCAGCCACAGGTTCTGAATGACACCCCTGTACTGAATGGAACAGGGAGTGTATTGTATGTATGTGATGTTTGACAAGTCACATACGTGAGTCTTCTTAGTACGTGACTGTTGACATGATTATGAGTGTCAGTAGCTATACATTTACTCCCAACAAGCGATTGAAAATGTCAATATCACATACGTTGCTAGCAGTTAAAGATCACGTGTAAGACTCTTCTGTTATGTCAAATGTCACATATACGTTTTTGACATTCCTGGACTTAACCTTTCATAAAAACAAAAAATATCGCTCAGGCATAATAAAAATTCACCTGTTATTAGCCTGTTTGTCCTTGAAGTGATATATCTACTATGTACGCCTCACCTTCGATGTACCAAGGAGCAGTTGAACAAAAAATAAACGTACGTTTTTTCGGTAACGTACCTGATTTGTTGACACCCACAACTTACCACTTACATATCTCACACATGGCAGCACGTTTTGATTTGCCAGCAAGGCTCTTTCAAAGAACCAATCGCCAAGTCACTTTTGCATACCATTGCATAGCAGTTGATTCATGTAAAAAATGGTGATGTGTGGTTAAAGATCGTGGTAACGTACGTGATGCTCAAAATGGTTTGCATCCCTTTAGAAACAAATGATTATTGAAAAGCCAAGCCTTATATAATACAGATGACCTTCTATCGAAAAAAAAAACTTAAGACTTTAGAGTACAAGTTTTTATATCTGTTATCTCATTTCGGAGAAATTACACAAAATGATGAGTACTTTCTTGTGAGATAAAAAATATTTGACTGAACGTCGCGTACGTTACCTTTGTGTTCAGAACGCATAAAAACTATGTAAAAGCAGTAGATAACCCAGGGTTCGTAATAAGGGCTGAAAGTCTGGTTGTCCAACGGACAACCACATTCTCAAAAAGTGGTTGTCCGCCTGATTTTCTGGTTGTCCGCATGCCTTTGCTTAGGGCGGCCCCTAGCTAAGCCTAATCATGGAAAGAGTGATATTTTGCCATCAGCAGACTACTTTTTTGTATGGATCAGTTTTACTTTTAGTGCCTAGGCCTATATTGTTATCAACCTGTGACGACCAACTTTCTGTTTAACACGTCTCACGACATTCAAAATTTGGCAGCGTTTCCAGACTTCGAGCTAATTTTTATTACATTTTTTTTTGTTTGTGCAGTTAACATGGTTAATGGTTTGTGCAGTGTTATTAATTATTATTAGGTAGGCCTATATGTTTGTAAAACAATTTTGTAACCTAATATAGATCTCTTATTGTATTCAAACTATAGGCCTACATGACTGCAGTCTTCAAAAGGTGGCTTTGATTCTCAGCAATGCTATATTTGACGCTATAACTGCGGCACCGTTGACAGAGATAGACCTACACTGTTGAGAGAAACTGGCCAAGCGTTGAGTCAATATAGACGAGGTCGGACCACTAATAAATCAGCATTGGGATAAGATCGGTTAAAACATGGAATAGTAACTATATCCATGCTTAAAAGTAGTGAAATACAATTTGCATAAACTAGTTGCGAATGACAATGTAGATCAGTATCTCATGATCTATCATACCCACCATATGGATGTACGGTACAGCAACTGCTTACCACTCCTTTTTGTTGCGATTCCCCCTATCAAACGTTGATTATCAAGACATACCTTTAAGTCTAACAAACAAGTCATAATGACAGGGAAGGGGAGGGAAGACGCTAAAGGAAACAGCCCAGGAAACAGAAACCTGGGGATTCCCTACTGACCAGAAGAATATGTGTGTAGGCATTGAGGTATCAATGAATAGCACTGATTCATTGCCAATGTCGGATGTTGAGCTTTTTTTCTAGAAAACAAATTATTGTTCTGTTTAGTCCTAAAATTAAAATACTGTGTCTCTACCACACGGCATTGTCAACAGTCAGACGCACATGACAGCAGACATGATTCAAGTTAGGCCTAACTCTGTCTCCGATATGACGCAACTCTGCCGTGTGCCGCATGTCACGGTACGGCGTATGTCAGCATGTTCAGTGGCAAAATTGTTTCGGGGATAAACGTGGTTGTCCGTACGGACAACCAAAGTGTTCCAAAGATGAATCTTTGGTTGTCCGTGACGATTTTTAGTTGTCTTGGACAACCGGACAACCACTATTACGAACCCTGTAACCCCCATTGTGGTCTTAAATTCAACTCTGATTCATTATTGAACATAATTTAATGAAAAACAGCTAAGTATGCGGTAAACAGAAACCTTTATTCGTCCTCTCAAAATGTGATGTCTGGCGATGTAACGTTTGACATAGGGAAAAACACACTTGTCATGGACATAATTTAAAGGGACTGGCCCAGGCTAAAATCATCAAAAAATCGGTGATTTTAGTTGGTGATTTTAGTTTGGCTTCTTAATATGACCATATGATGTAAACATGTCCATAGACTAGAACTGCAAAAGTTTTTAAATTTTTTTGCTGCACATTCACCAGTTAGACTAAATATAGAGACGAAATTATATGCAAACTTTTATTCATTATATTACAATTGGCTTATTAGGGAGTTCTCCAGCATCATGTGGGGGAGGTATTTCTATGGGTCATAAGAGATTTGTCTCATGAGTGAGGTTATCCTGACACGTACAGTGATGCTAAGGCTGCTTGTGAGCACGATTGGGGGCCAAGATGGCAATCAAATGCCCCTTAATGTTGCTGCAGAAACTCCCCGTAAATATGTAATATGAGTATAACATAAGAAAGAGAGGATGGTTGAGGGAGGAGGTGGGTTGAAAAAATCTGGAAAAGAACAGCAAGCAACTAGCTTTCAGCTGGTAGACAAAGGACTGACTTTTGGGGGTCAGCCTTGGGCTGAACTTCCCATCCAGGGGATTCTGATTAGTTCTCTAAGAAACTACTGTTATTAAGCCAATCATAAAAAACCTACTCTGTGATTGGTGTGTGAAAACTGACTGTGGTTCTTTCGATCCTATTTTTGCACAGAATTGCCAAAAATCTTGTGGAGCAAAATATAGCCAGCAACAGCTTAGTGTATGAGTATAACACCAACAGCAAGCCTACAGCACTAACATGTACATTATAAGCAGCAGACAAAAATCTGTTGCCCTAGTCACCACCCACTGCAATGTAAGCTGTATCCAAATGTAGTTAGGAGAATAAGCTACATAAACCCACCTATATGGCTCTTATATCCTAATAGGTAACATTAATTTCATACCCAACTAGAAAGTGTCGTTTAAAAATGAAAACGATAGCAGCTCTCCGTTACTTGCAGTTGGCCATTTTTAATTTGACATAGATCATCAAACTTTTTCAAGGTTTATATTATATTACCCCTTCAGCTATCATGCAAGATTTTTCTGGGATAATGAGAAAAAAAATTAAATGACCACTAGTCGGCCATTTTGAATTGCAGGCCCCCCTCCACTTCTGTGAAATTTGTCATGGGTTATCCTTTGGCGGCAGCGGAGGACCGTGAGGAATACAGTAAGCAGCCCGCCTCGGTGAAGGGTGCTTAATTACTCCCATGGGGGCACATTGCTGAGGGTACTGGGGAAGCACCGCTGGACAAGGTAAATATTTCAGGATCCAATGTTTACGACATGGTATGATTTATGGTCACTGATGTTTGCGACAGGCTCCAAATCTTCCCACCCTTCAGAGCAAAAATCCTTTCCACCAGGATTCCAGGTGCCAGATTTCAGAGGCTCTCTGTACAGGAGACGGAGTGTGTAGTTGGGTATTGAGACAGGGTAACAATTTCTGACTGGAACAGGGCAACATATTTTGAAAATCACTTTGTGACAGTATATATTCTGAGTAATCAGACCATTTGCGAAAGAGTCATCACCTACTCATTTTTTAAGACAAATACCCTTCAGGCAATTAATGTGATTTAACCTGTTACAATAAAACAGATTAAAAACGACTATAGTCATGTTTGGCACTTGAAGGGTTCATTTCCATACTACAGGCACGTGTTTTGTTGTAGGTAATCAGCTGATTGACATTCTTACCCAGCAGGCGTTTCAATGTGGATATGAGGTTGAAATCACGTTGCAAATTCCTGCAATACAAAACCTCAATACAATAGATTTGTATCCGACGTCGTTTTAACAAGAAAATCAAGTTGCAATTGCGTTGAAATTATAATGTTGAAACAATTTTCATATCAAACTTTTCTGCAACGTCGTTTTGCAATGTCGTTTTAACGTTGAAATAACGTTGTTGTGCCTGTTGGGAATAGGCCTATGGCTCTAATACTATTGGATTGGAAGACAACTTGGAACCATCATACATTCCTGCAGGTCATCCAACAACAAGGGTGGTATTTGAAACAGTCATTAACAAGACTACATAAGTCCAGGAGCTCCCGCTCCGAATTAGAATTTGATTTAAGCAATTTTGTATAGGGTTATTAATGTAGTCCTAGTCTAGGTAAAAAATCAAGACGCAAGACAACTAGGTCTAAGAAGCCCAGTCTAAGAGTAAGATAAGAACTAGACAGTCTGTCAGAGATTGCAAACCTCCATTGAAATTAATAATCCTAATCAGTATCCCAGTAATGGTCTACCTATCTGGCACGGTTTACCCGATATCAGGCCAATCGAGTTAACTAATAGCTGATTTACAGTCATTTTGAATTCGATATAAATTAGTTAAAAACTTAGGGTGCATTCTCCCCAGAAACCTCAAATTTTGTTTTATAGTAATGGACTAACATCTAACACAGCTTGCAAAATATTGGGCATGTGAAAGTAAATAATGGCCGATAGGGGGCCATTTTGCATTTGATCGAGTCAGAATTTTTCAAGATGCATCCTCAGCTGAAATCTCACATTTCATTCTATAGTAATCGTCCAGCTATCTAGCACGGTTTACCAAATATCGGCCATGTGAAAGTGAATAATGGCCTAAAGGCGGCCATTTTGAATTTGATCAAGTCAAAATTTTCCAAGATGCATCCTCAGCTGAAATCTCACATTTCATTCTATAGTAATGGTCTAGCCATCTAGCACGGTTTACCAAATATCGCCCATGTGAAAGTGAATAATGGCTGATAGGAGGCCATTTTGAATTTGATCAAGTCAAAATTTTTCAAGATGCATCCTCTCCTGAAATCTCACATTTTGTTTTATAGTAATGGTCTAGCCATCTAGTACGGTCACCAAAAACCGGCAATACGAAAGTGAATAATGGCCGATAGGCGGCCATTTTGAATTTTATCGAGTTAATTTTTTTCAAGATGCATCCTCTCTTGTAATCTCACATTTTGTTTTATAGTAATGGTCCAGCTATCTAACACGGTTTACCAAATATCAGCAATGTGAAAGTAAATAGTGGCCGATAGGCGGCCATTTTGAATTCGATTGAGTCGAAAGTTTTTAAAAGGCATCCTCTCTCGAAACGTCACATTTTGTTTTATAGTAATGGTCTAGCTATCTAGCACGATTTACCTGATATCAGGCCTATCGAGGTAAATAATGCCGATTGTCGGCCATTTTGAATTCGTGAGTTAAAAATTTTCAGGGTGCATCCTCCCCCGAAAACTCACACTTTGTTTTATAGTAATCAGGTATTGGTCTAGCCATCTAGCACGGTTTACCAAATATCAGCCATGTGAAAATGAATAATGGCCGAAAAGGCGGCCATTTTAAATTTGATCAAGTCAAATTTTTTCAAGATGCATCCTCATCTGAAATCTCACATTTTGTTTTACAGTAATGGTCTAGCCATCTAGCACGGTTGACCAAATAACGGCCATGTGAAAGTGAATAATGGCCGATAAGCGGCCATTTTGAATTTTATCAAGTCGAATTTTTTCAAGATGCATCTTCTCCTGAAATCACAGATTTTGTTTTATAGTAATGGTCTAGCCATCTAGCACGGTTTACCAAATAACGGCCATGTGAAAGTGAATAATGGCCGATTGGCGGCCATTTTGAACTTGGACGAGTTGAATTTTTTCAAAATGCATCCTCTCCTGAAGCCTTACAATTTGTTTTATAGTAATGGTGTTGGTATCTTTAGCGGTTTTCATGATATTCCACAATATCAGGCCTGCCGAGGTGAATAATGGCTGATAGGCGGCCATTTTGAATTTTATCAACTTTAAATTTTTCAAGATGCATCCTCTCCTGAAACCTTACAATTTATTTGATATTAATGGTGTGACTATCTTGCGCGGTTTTCATGATATTCCGCAATATCAGGCCTGTCGAGGTGAATAATGGCCGATAGGCGGCCATTTTTAATTTTATCGACTTGAAATTTTTCAAGATGCATCCTCTCCTGAAACCTCACAATTTGTTTTATAGTAATGGTGTAGCTATCTTGAGCGGTTTTCATGATATTCCGCAAAATCTTTCAGTCGGATTTACCGATGTTATAAATTAGGTCAAAGTGCTGGGTCAACTTCAAGGTCAAGGTCCAAAAACCTGAAAAGGCACAACTAGGGACCTTAGAGAACATGTATGTGCAATATGACTGTCATCGGCCCAGTACTTTTCGAGATCTGCTCCGGAAACGAAGTGCGCGTCAAAACGTCTAAATAGGTCATAGTTCTGAATCAGAAGTAGATCAAAGTTCAAATACCCCAAAAGGCACAACTAGACCCCCTAGGGGTGTTGTGTGTAAAATTTGAAGACAATCGGACAAGTACTTTCAGAGATATGCTCCGGAAACGAATTGTTTACGGACGGCCCAACGCCGTCACATCATCATTTTCTCCTCTGCAACCTTGTGTATTGAATTCAGATTAAAAATATTTTAACCTGTCCATTAGCCACCTGGAAGTAACCCACATACCAAAAATTGTTATCCTAGCTTATTTTCTTACAAAGTTATAGGCAAGAGAAGAGGCCAAAACCTACGGTGACGGCGGGAGATAAACAAAGTGTTTGCAGATGACTCTCACACTTTTGCAAAATATATATTAGACTGAAAAGCTTTAAGACAAGTCATGACGTTACAGTCTTTGACTTTGAATTGGTTACTCCAGCAGCACCTCCTATGTGGAGTATCAGGATGGAGGGGGAAAAAGAGGCTGGCAGACATAGTCAATCAGCTGACTCTTGAATGCTGCCACAGTATTCGATCCTATGGCAGCGGCCGGAAGAGAATTCTAATCAGTGATAGTTTGATGCCAAAATAAATTTTGTCCCAGTGTGGTGTTAGCTCTGATGTGTTTATAGGCCTGATTGTGCCCGCTACGTGTTCTTTCTTCTGCTTGTAAAAAAATGCAAAAAATGAAAACAGACTATGTCCACTGCCTGATGAGGAAGGTCTATAGGACATCATTAAGACCATTTGGACAGAACAATGTGGGAATCTCAAAGAAATGAGATACCTGGGGAAGGCTGCACTAGTTTACCCAGGGTTAAACCTGAGTGAAATTTTGTTTGCCTACCCTGCACTTCCTCATGGGGCACACCGAGGGTAAAAATGGAAGTTTCATAGCTATAAGGATGAGAATCCATCAAAAGTTATGTTCTTCCTTGACCCCCTCTTGGCCTTAAAAAAAAACAAAAAAAAAACGGAGGCCAGAGGCTATATGCCCAAATTTCTGATTGTTATTTGCATATATGGTATATTTGCTACTGTATTGCGGGGCACTCGCTGTGTGCCCTGGTGTATCTAGACTAAAAACAAAACTCTCAACAGCGGCAACACCTCAGTAGTTTTCTTCAGCTGCTTCGTAAAGTTCAAATGTCTGGGTGATGTTTTGGATTATGTTACCCCCATAACCGTTTGCCACATTGAGGTGCCATCTTTTGGACGTTTTTATAATTTAGCTTAGATTTTTATCTAGCACAGCATTTTTCTTGCTCTGTGAAAACTGTGGAATGTGGTCAAATATTTCTTTTAGCGTGTCAGCAGTTACGAAAAAAGACTCAGCATTATTTTATTGGACAATTATAACAATTTATTGAATCTACCTATCAGAGTGAAAGACTGCGGTGATTTAATTTTTCACACAAAACTTCCAATAGAAGCCCCAAGTAGACTTTCATCATTGGGCCCTGGGAAATGAGAATTTACATTCTAATTATACTCGCCGTCAAATTAAAAATGATCAACCAGGATCGCATGATTTTCGGCCATTTCTCCGTCAATTTTGAACCGATTTCCTTAAAATTTTGCAGAGGCTATTTTCTATTAAAATCCTAACAGGGGTAAAATTTTCGCAAAATAGTGTTTAATATTTTAAAAGTTAGACATGTCAAATGGTCTAACTTTCGAAATTCGCCATGTAATTTTACAAAATTTTCAGGGCTGTTACTATAATAAAGCTGCGGCTACAATTAGAAATATTACAGTAATTGACCTTTTTATAAACAAATAATTGTAGGCCTAATTATAATAAACTTTTTGACTATTTTTAGGAAGTAGTAATTGTAATTTGTAATTGACCCCAACCCTGGTTTTCATGACATTGCACGAAAACGACCGACGCACGAGAACAACCTGTCAAGACGATTTACGACGAGCGATAATAAGTGAAGAAAGAAATTTGATGATTATCAGACGGTTGTTACACCTTCCGAAGCAGCTTAAACACCTCTACTATATGTAAATTATTACCAGGTGTGATTATCTACAGCTTATATAAAATATTGTAGACTGAAACAACTACAAATATCATGTATTCAGGTATTTATATCAGCATCACAAACCGTGACGCAAGACACGTGAAACAACCATCTGTAAAGAAAGGATGAAAGACTAACGCCGAATAATGAATTATTCTGGGCCAATTTCAACAAAATAACGTAGTTGAATCAGCAGAAGGGGCCTACCTAGGCTGTGTGAAGGAGCGCGCAGCGCGTAGCCCTGCACGACATTAATATCAATACACTGGTTTAAACCTTAATTTGACGAGGCCGCCATTAACGTCATCGGCATTGCCTATTCACATTGAGAAGGGAGAAACAAAGATGGATAATTTCTCTGAAAACCCCACTCAGGATCAGTGTGGTTTCTCGAACCCGGGACGCATGCATGACTGGCGATGCAGTACCCAGTCCCATACTCTTTTAGAATGAAAGCTTTATATATATAATTTGTACCAGTTTCTTTTCAATCTATAATATGATGTAATTGATTATGACGTAGGGCTGATTGATTATGACACAATAACCATATTATTTACATAA
Source organism: Flabesymbios commensalis (assembly GCA_964017125.1). Taxonomy (NCBI): domain Eukaryota; kingdom Metazoa; phylum Annelida; class Polychaeta; order Terebellida; family Flabelligeridae; genus Flabesymbios; species Flabesymbios commensalis. The sequence goes on from OZ024913.1 coordinate 8,500,742, forward strand.
ATTCAAAGTGGACACGTACCAAAATCTAAAATAGCAACGAACAATGACAACAATTAAAAATGTAAAATTGACACAAAAATTGATTTGACAAGAGTGGGGCATCATCTAGACCGGATACGTGGCTGGAACTGTGTTTTCAGAGAGGGAGATGGATGTTGTTTAAAGACATGAAAAGTTCAAACAAAATGTTGGACGTTTTATAGGTGTATATTATATGCCTACTGATCATAGACCTACCTAGCTACTCAATTCCAGTTTTGAATTGTTTATATTTTCTTAACGTGACCCCAAAAACATATTAAAAGTGGTGCACAGACGTTTTTTCAGTGCTGCGTCACAAATTGATTGGAGACCAAACATGTTTGGTCTATAATCAATTTGTGACGCAGCGCTAAAAAAACGATGCCGATGACGTTAATGGCGGCCTTGTCAAATTAAGGTTAAAACCAGTGTATCGACATTTATTTCGTGCAGGGCTACAGTCCAAACTACAGGACTACAGGCAAACATCGAGCAGGTGCCTCTAGTGTTTTTTCAATAGGCAGCTGCATGTCAGTCTTGTCTGTGACCGGCTACGTCACTATACGCATAATCTAGCTGGACTTGATACTTCATATTCTGTCCCACTGTTGGTTGGTCGCGCTTGAGTTTAGCACTGACAGTTTTAATTGACATAGATTTATCTCTGTGTTCGCTTGGCCATGCAATACAAAAAAAGTTTGTTCTCACACATGTCTAACCCAATTCAGTTTTTTAAATAATTCCAAATTATATTGTTAATTCCAAAAGGATTGAACAATCTCAAGACAGGTATGAAGAGGACGGTTGGATTTAATATTACACCTGAAGATATAATTGTCAATGTTGGAGCTATGGATAAAACACTTTCGATCACCTGTAATGTATACAACATGATTTAAAAAGATGTGTTTAACATTTTTCACATTAAAATGACGTCTCAGGTTTAACATACCATGGGGACATTTCAAGCTGACTGATTTGATTTTTTTTTTTTAGTAGTCACCTTTAATCTTCCATCTTTTACGGATCTTCTTTATAGATTTACAGGCCTATGCACAGGACAGATTTATTTATTGTAAGTAGTGCTGGTCTAGAATATACTAGAAAATACTTTTAAAATTTCATGGTGAATGATACTGTATTTGAATATATATAATAAAAAGAACAAAAATTAAAATCAAATTGAAAGATAAGTAAAAAATCGATAAAGTCAGCTAGACTATCAGATAAAACTAATCCTTGAATGGAATGTATTCAAATTATTATTCATGTTTAATATATAGCTTTAACGTCCAGGAAACAGTATACTAATCAAGTTCCATACTTCTGAGGTGACCGAACCATACGTACAGATGTGATTGGACACTGTGTAAACTAAAGCACAAAACCAACCAATAACAGAAGGAAGCCTCAAGTGTAGCCTTATCGATATATCTGAATGGTTCACAAATTCATTTCTGCTCCCAACGGCCCAGAAACTAGCTGGTGTTGGCTATACAGATGTGGTTGGCTGCAGCTGGGCCAACCTTCCGACCCGCTGCTAGATGGCATCACCCATCCTTAAACTTCATGACAAGTATATGCTTAATTGGTCAACAATCAGCTGCCCAGCCAAGCCCACCCGTCTCACATTGACAAACTCTAGCAGAGAGCGTATGCCCAAACAATAACATGACCAAAACACAACACTTCCCAAATCAATCTGATGCAGGTTCTTGAGAAGATAATAATTAACTCACTGGGTTGAACCTGCCACGATAATCGTCACGGTAATTTTAGCAATGATAATTTAAATTATAGTTTTGTAATGTTCTTTTGCATGGTAATATATACGTCTTGATTTCCTCGCGTTCTACAGCTTGCATTTTTGCTGGGCCACTAATCGGCTTTGGCTGTTTACAGATATTACAATTCTGTCATGCTTTACCTATGATTGTGCTGAAAGTGATGTAAGATATTTGACAACAGCATGGCCGCCAATAAAGCAATTATTGTCTTTTCTATAGTAATATAATGTAGTACTAATCGTGGGTTAGTACCTGTACGTTATTGACGACTGTCACAAAGATATCCAAGGAATTGTACGTCTTGGAGATCCAAATGGTGGCCGTGTCGTCTAAGTGCCAGGCAATAACTGACCGGTATCAGCGGTCCATAGCCAAACTGAGAGAGGCTATATGACCTGTCGAAATAGGTCACTGGTACAAGGTACCACAGAGTAAAAATCACTACACTCTACCCTATTTTATTTGAAAGAGTTGGTGATATATGTCATATTTCTAGGAAGCATATTGAAAAAGAATACTATAAGCCACCTATTATTTGTATTTATTATTTAGTGTGACTACAGGGGCTCGTAAAGAAAGCATGAGTTTTGCATGGAGAACGTCTCCTTGAATAAATTCTAAATAAATTATTCTCTGTGTTACAGTCAAATATATTCTAAAAAATGAAGACCCAAATATACATGTATGATCGATATAGTCGAGAAGCATAGGCCCTATATACTGAATGAGATATTGTCAGGGAGAGCACAGTTTTACACAAAGTTAGGTACGAAGAATAGCGCCGATACATAATATAATTATTAGAACAAAATCTGTTTATTTTATTATAGACTACTTGTGAAGGGAAAAACGTTGGAATAAGACTCCGGAAAAAAACCTTCTGCGATGCGACTTTAATTTCAACCTTATTGATAATTTACCGTAATATACACCTATTGATAGCCCTACAGGCCATATTTATCGTAAAACGTAGCCTAACATTGGTCAATCATTAGTCCTTCACTCCATAGGCCTATTATCTGACGCAGCAGGCTTAGGTCTAATATGATTTTCCGTGAAGAAAAGGATTGCAAACATTGGGTAAATGTGGACTAAGAAAATAAAAAACACACATGATGGCATATTAGGCTTAGGCCCCTATATTTTATTACACATAACATATCTGCTGATAAGCACACCAGCGGCGGTCGTTCAAGAGTTAAGACGGTCATCGCGATAAGTTAAGCGATCGACAAACGTATTAAACATGTTCAACGCTGTCTTGAAATAACAGTTAATATAACATCGGAGCGGCAGCGGCGCCAGAGAATGGCAGCAGCCAGCATACAATAGTAAACATGTTAATTAAACGCTATGTTGAAATGACAGTGAAAATCTCAGCGGGTGCAGCGCCAGAGAATAGCGGCCACCAACAGACATATATTCACAATCTCATGGGAGATAACACTTATTTCAGTGATAGAACTACATATAAATGATAAAAGTTGATTTGGTCGTAAAAAAAATTAAAAATAGACCGCCCAGCCGAAGTTTACATGAAGTAGAGGATGCCAGCTATCCAGTCAGCTTTCCACTAATAAAAGAACATCGGCAAGTCGTCATCAGGCTATAAAATTTCCCTTTGAATGAATGAATGAATGAATGAATGAATAAATGAATGAATGAATGAATGAATAGATGAATGAATGAATGAATGAATGAATGAATGAATGAATGAATGAATGAATGAACGAACGAATGAATGAATGAATGAATGAATGAATGAATGAATGAATGAATGAATGAATGAATGAATGAATGAATGAATGAATGAATGAATGAATGAATGAATGAATGAATGAATAAATGAATGAATGAATGAATGAAATATTATATAGCGCATGTATCCAGCCGGAGGCTGTTCAGAGTGCTGAACATCGAGAGTAACTTAGCAAGGCCTGTTATCATTTAAATTCCAACTCTGTCTCCTGGGAGATATACAGCTGAGCTGCCATTGGGGCGCATGAAGCTATTTTTATTCCAAGCAAATTCGCCTTATGTGCCAAGTACTCACACATTGTGGATTTTTTGAGGGTCTCGCTGGATGGATGCTGCGCCTACGTCCATTGAAATTCTTTCACGTCCAACTCTAGGTCAGTCAGACGAGCCATCTGATTTACGTGGTTCTCTGAGCCCCACGAGTGTATACAGCACCTGGCAGTCACCCATCCAATTATGAACCGGTTCTCTGAGCGAGTGTATACAGCACCTGGCAGTCCCAGGCGGTCATCCATCCAATTATGAACCGGGCGCGACGTTGCTTAACTTCAGCGATAGAGACAACCACTATGAGCGAGCGCCGTATTCCGTATCATCATTCCGTGACATTGTTATTCTCGTGTTGCCATTTCAGTGATTCTCGAGATAGGTATTCGCGTTGACCCGACTCTGACAAGATATCATTACATCGCTGCCTTGTCAATTTCAGAGATTGTCTCAACGCTTTTATTGTGTTGTCGCGCACGGTCAGAATATCTTTACAATCGCTGTATTTTTCCTTTGCGTTATCAATGGCGACATTAAGCCAACGTACCCTACACCTTAACGTTTCAGATTCATTCCAGAAAGTAGGCCCCATCAGAGATTTCGGAATTTTGTTTATAGAGACCAGAGATGAATGAATGAATGAAATGAAAACTTCTATAGCGCCTAACTCCTCGGAGGGCCGAGCTCAGAGGTGTAATCCATCCTTATCAAATTCCAAAGAAGAGTCGAGGGAAATAAGCATGGTCGTCATCAGGGAGCCGGGATGCAGAAGAGCTAGGGCGGAAAAGCCAGATCGAAGAAATGCGTTTTTAACAGTTTTCTGAAAGAGGAAATATTTTTAGCTACACGAAGGTTTGCAGGCAGTAAATTCCAGAGAGTAGGACCTGAAACAGAAAAGGCACGCGCACCGAACTTAGTTCTGATACGTGGTACTTTGAGCTTATTTGTGTTGTTTGATCGCAGATGTTTTACGGAGTCTGCAGAAAAGAGAAGGCTAGATAAATAAGATGGCTGACCATCATTGAGACAACGAAATACAAAAGTACATATTTTGAATTGTATTCTAAACTTGATTGGAAGCCAATGTAATGATTTTAATAGAGGAATAGAGCGACTGAAACGAGGAGCCTTTGTCACAACCCTTGCTACACAGTTCTGAACACGCTGTAATTTCTGTAGATCTTTAGCTGGAATTTCGTGTAATAAGGAGTTACAGTAGTCCAGTTTGCTTGTCACCAGTGCCACTGCAATTTGTTTTGCTAAAGCTAGAGGTAGACTTTTTCTGATGCGTTCAAGATCTCTAATGTGATAAAAACAGGAACTGGACACCTGTGAAATGTGCTGACGAAAATTCAAACCACTGTCCAAAAAGACATCCAAATTCCTTGCGGAATCTGCTGGATTCATCTCATTGTCCAACACCGCAAGGGGGAAAAGGTTAATAAACTTCTCCCTCTGCGATTTCGGCCCAAAAAGAAGAAACTCAATCTTGCTAGGATTGAGGTTTAGTTTGGATTGAGCCATCTAAGCAGATACCCCGGTAATACAGCTCTGAAGCATTTTTAATGACTCAGTAGCTGTGTCACCTGTTAAGGAGATGTAAATTTGTGTGTCATACGCGTATAAGTGATGACTCAATCCATAACTTGAAATAATGGTGCTTAGAGGAGCGGTGTACAAACTAAAAAGCAGAGGGCCAAGTACAGAACAGAACACTCCATGCTCAAGCAAACTAGAGTCAGAAAAAGATTTGTCAATTTTAATTTTTTGATGCCTGCCACAAAGGTAGGATTTAAACCAAGCCAAAGCCATTCCAGAGACACCATACCACTCAGCTAGTCTATTTGTTAGAGTGTTGTGGTCGATAGTATCGAACGCCGCAGACAAATTAAGTAAAGTCAAAGCTGTGACATGGCCGTTGTGAAGAAAAACTGAGATGTCATTGTGAACTCTTAACAGGGCTGTCTCAGTGGAATGGAATTTCCGGTACGCAGACTGCATTGGGTTGTTCAAGTTGTTGGAGTTTATGTGAGCTTGTAAACGGTTGGAAACAACTTTTTCAATAATTTTAGAAATGAAACTTAGATTAGTAAAGGTGTGACATGAGCCTCTTTGAATGACAGTGGGAATGTTCCAGATTCTAGAGATAAATTAATTATAGTTGTTATGGGTTTGATTAAAATATCCAACAAGGCTTTAAGGATGTTCGTTGGAATCGGATCAAGGTCACATAATTTTGATGCAATATTGGTAATATTCTGCTATTCTATCTTAATTTTACATTTATCTAATTCGTTCGATAACTCTGATATCTGCATTTTTTTCGCCAACAGTTTAATTCTCAGAATCGCTTCCTCAAATCGAGGCTTTTCGGTCAATTGTTCAATTCGTTGAGACATCAGAAATTTATCTTTGACGCAAAATTTCTAGCTCGTCATTTTTCTCCTGTAATTCGGAAATAATTTCATTTTTGCGCGAAAATGATTCGTCTTTGGATCGCGCCAAACGCATAATCATTTTCTCTAAATTGTCTATCCACTCATCAGTTTTTTAAGAAACGATTCCTATTATTGTCTTGGAGCTCGTCGATTTTACTCCAATAAAAATCAGCTGTCGACATTGTAATGATAAAATCACGATACCTAAAAATCAATGTGTACAAATGAGAAACAAAACACAGCAATTGTGCAGTAGATCGTCACCAAAACTCACAGTGGAGACAAACAACACTTATTAAAGGGACTGACCCAGGCTAAAATCATCGTAAAATCGGTGATTTTATTTTAGCTTCTTAATATGACCATATCATGTAAACATGTTTATAGATTGGAACTGCAAAAGTTTTTTATTTTTTTTGCTGCGCATTCACCAGTTAGACTAGATATAGAGACGAAATTTCCGTATTTCTAATTTTTGATATGTTTGTCAATAATTAGAAATCAGGAATTTCGTCTCTATATCTAGCCTAGCTGGTGAATGCGCAGCACAAAAATAAAAAAAAACTTTAGCAGTTCTAGTGTATGGACATGTTTACATCATATGGTCATATTAGAAAGCCAAAAAAAAATCACCGATTTTTTTTATGATTTTAGCCTAGGCCAGTCCCTTTAAATGCAGCCAGTCTACACACTTTAAAGTAGAGAACGGAGCAAATGTATTAACTAGTGATCAACAATCACTGCTATTTGATCAATGTTATCAGCAATGTTCAAGGCTCACTAAAATTACTGTTAGCTACGGTAGGCCCTATAATATATAAATCACAATCATCAAATAAAATACATGTACAACAAAATATCAAAAATATCAACACATTGGCCCAGATGTGTGAGCAAGAAGCCAGCAAACACGAGGCGACTATTCAACGTCGGGACAATACTGGCCAACCGTTGATTACGTCGGGACAACGTTGAATCAACACGTGTCAACTGCATGGGAGCCGTGCAGCCAGCATTAAAAGCTGAACTAATGTTCAGCGAAAATGCTGGTACCCGCGAAAGCCGTCAAAGACGTGGGTGATACTTTCGGCACAAGGGCACATACACACATATTATTATATCAAACTGGATAGGGAACTTCAGTCAAACAATAATCAGAAATATAGATTAAGATTCAGATTCGTTTATTTTGTCTCACCCAACATACATATATACACACTTAAAATATTAGCATTCATTATCTACATTCAATGTTAAAAGTATATACAGTTGGCCATCCATATTTGGATTATGAGAGGCGCTCTACTAATAAATATATATATACATAAATACATAAATAAATAAATAAATAAATACAAGTTTTATATACTATATCAATATACCTTGTTTTGAAGTAAATGAATGAGATACAAATTATATTAAATATTATTTCGCACATATTATTTTATAAATACACAAATGTTCTTCGATGGACTATAATTTCATGGCAGGCTTTGGCGGAGTATTTACAAATTGAACTGTTACTAAGGATAAAACACAGTTTTTCAATGTCACTCATGTTCGCAAAATTAAAATTTACTATAATACATTCTAGAAATAAAAAATGACGTATATGATTATATAGTGGACAGTGTAAAAGAACATGCATCTCGTTTTTAATGCTATTAGTGCAGTTGATACAAACTCTATCATTTTCTGGAGTACCATTATACCGCCCTATCTCCAGTTTAATGGGGGCAACACCACCTCTGAATTTAGCTAGGGCACTCCTGTGTTGGCGTGGTAGACATTTCTTTACATAAATTTCCGTTTCATAAATAGATTTTAACGTTTTATAGGTCCTTAATTTATTTCGTCCATTTCCCCTAACAGCGTTATCTTTATTTATAGAGTTAAGCCATTTCTCATTATTTTTTACTGACAATTTCGATTTAACATTGCTTACTACTTGGCTAGTGACTAAATATGTGTCAACATTACCATATTGTCGACACCCTAAAGATCGGAACATGTTGAGTATATAAAAAGACCAAGTTTTTCTGTTATTATTTGATCACGAGCCCATAAAAAGTTTACAAAGTCTATTAGTGGACATATTAACTAATCGACACCATAGCCTACAAATACAAGACCACTGGTTAATATTAGGTAGACACCATCCCATATCACCTTGCACGGCTGCGTTAGGTGTATATTTACCTACCCCAAGATAAAACCGACAAGCTCTATTAAAAACCGCATTGATACAACATTTACTGTAATCTTTAAAACCCCAGATTGCCGAACCATAATCAATGATAGGTTGAACTGAACAATTATATAACTTCTCATATGTTATAGCTGGCATTCCACCATTTATTTTAACTTTATGTATGAGGGCACCAAGTGCTCTACTAGCTGATTGTGCAACAATCTTAGCTGTCACATTAAAATCTAAAAATTCGTTCATTACTATGCCTAAATATACGTCATTCACGGGGATATAAGTACTTATAATTCCTTCTCCCAAAGTACCGGTAATACATTTCACACGAAACAGAGCATCATACAGTCAGTCACATATTTAGCAAGTGGTAGTTGCATAGCAATCATGTAACAAATAACTCGAAATCAATGATAATTTACATAGTAAAATAACACGACATATTATATTGCTTTATTTAAACACTATAATCATGATAATATTTCAACTTATTCACAGAAAAATAATAATAGAGATAAAAATACACGTGGTCCGCAAAATTAATCTAAAATTTTTCAAGTTAATTACATTTGAGCGTAGTTACGTGCACTCTGACACCAATGTTGTCATTTTTTAAAAGTTTACATTAGAGGGTGCCAGCTATCCAGCTAGCTTTCCACTATTAAAAGAACAACGTCGGCAAGTCGTCATCAGGCTATTAAATTTAGCTGAAATGTCGCCATGACGACAAATTTCCCTTTGAAGTATATTTAAATGAGAATGGAGATGGCCACGAATAAAACAGCAAAATCCAAGAATTCCGACTACAAAATGGTCACAGTAAAAAATCCAATATGGCGACTAACAAGAAAACCAACAAACATTAAAATGTTTGACAACAGATGACTACCCACAAAGAGGTGAAATCACAAATGACTGACAACAACACGATGAAGTCCAAGATTGCTCTCCACAATTGTCCAGCAAAAATAGACGACCACTTCTGTCTACATGTTATTGTACATTTGTTAGTTACTCCCTCCCCCTTTTCCTGGCAAGAAATGTACCCACTTTCTTCCAAGTAACATGCTGTATGAACTACTTAGTAAATATTGCATAATCTAAAATATTTTCAGAATCGCATCTAAGTTATGCATACTTATCCGACGCTTTTTTTAATTATCACTGGTTTAAATATTTTCTCAATTTTGTGTATATGTGATGCATATTTGTTAAATACATGTATTTCTCCATTTCTAAATAAACCAAACTTGGTCTAATATTTCTTCACTTTCATCATACGTACTTATTGTGTCTCATATTTTTGTCAGTAAGACTCACTACAAAAAAATATTTCGCTATTTTTCTCCATGGACTTGTTAAAGTTGTGTCAATTTTCGTGTAATTACTGCAAACTTGGTGAAATATTATATATTTTTATCTAGAACTCTGCATTTGTTAAAATATTTTGTAATTTTCTTCTGAGTGAAAAGTACATGTTTATATAGATTCCCATATCCCACATAATTGGTCAAAAACACATTAAATTACACTAGTGATATGTTGATATATATAGAGTTTGCTAAGTGTTGAAGAGTAACAATTATTCTGGCTCCTCGTAAACACAATCTGGACATTCCAGCTGTCAACCAACCAAACAAGCAACCAAACCATACAATAACCCAGTGGCATAAACAGTAAACATGGATCCAATGTTGGTTTAATGCTGGACCCGCTAGTGATGTACACAGTAGGCCAACAATAACACACTATCAGGTTATCGTCGTATCTATTTAAGACAATATATGGCCAAGCACCTATTCACCATCTGAGTCATATATGTTTATCTAAATAGTTAGGCCAAAAAAGACTCATTATCTCATTGAAGACTTTGCCTCAAGTATGTGACCTTGCCTAGGACTGCACTGCGGGCTCGAGTGTGAGAGCTTGTCTAGGACCCTGTAGACTTGAGTTTAACCACCTGGTTAGGACCCTGCATGCTCACGAGTATGTGGGACAATGCCCAGAACTCTGCAGCTTCGGGTGTTTCCCTAGTACCCAGTAAATTCGTGTGCGAGAAACTAATTGTTCATCATTGCAATTGCCTTGTCTATTAATAGGACAGTGCAGGCTTGAGAGTGATCATTGCGGGAAGCTGGGTGTGTCAAAGCAATAAGCTCAATATCATCTCATTGCTAGTATGAGAGATATAAACTGATCCGGAATCTGCGCAAAATTACCTTTACAAAGGTAGGCCTCTATCACACAAGCTTGTAGCATGGTTAGCTCCAAACCTATGACTGCAAATATAAGGTTGCATGTCGGGAATCTTGTGTAACGTTAGGCATACCAGAAGAGCCAGGACAGCCTCATATTGTCACAGCATCTAACTGCTGCGAAACCAGTTTTTGGTTCTGACTAAGATTTATCTGACCAATATGGAAATGCATAAAAACATTGTGTCCTAAAAAGTTTCTAATCCAACTTGGGTATTCAGGCTTGACATTCTATAAACACTGCAGACGTATACACAATATTCTACAATCAAACTGTCTTCTTGTCCGTATTGTCTGGTGAGATATATTGACTATCCCAGTAGGTTTATTATTATTTATATTATGCAGCCCGGAAAACACCAGATTTAAACCCAATGTTGATTTTATGTTTGACCATCGTGGTAGACAACAGTGCAACATCAAGTCAACATTGGATCAAGGTTTTGTGTTTGTTAGGAAGGTGATGCAGTAAACACAACACAAAATGTTGGTCCTTCGTTGAAGTAACACAGGTCACTCGAATCGGTGTATCGTCTTCTTCTTCTTCTTCTCCTTCTTCTTCTTTTCTTCTTCTTCCTCTTCTTCTTCTTCTTCTTCTTCTTATTCTTCTTTTTCTTCCTTCTTCTCATTCTATGTCTTCTTCTTCTTCTTCTTCTTCTTCTTCTTCTCCTTCTTTTTCTTTTTCTTCTTCTTCTTCTTCAAGTTTACCAACGAGCACTCCTTACTTGCAGTATTGTATGCTGTGTATGTGGTGTGCTCTGAGCAAGGCAGAAAATGAAACGTGTTAGTGCTGATTAAAAGGCATATTATGTGTAACCCGAATAAACGATATAGTGTTGAGTTAGAGAACAGATTCTTGATGCACTGTGCCAACTACTACATTTAAAAATGGAGGTCACTGTATCAGAGCCTTGCGATGTCATCTGGTAGGGTGCTCCAAATCAAGGAAGTGTCTAATGATGGAATATATCAGCACACAAACTGTTTTTAATGCGGCTGTTTCAATCTCTAGTAAACAAACTAAGATACAGAGAAGTTATAATTGTGTCGGAATTTAATAAGCATATATTATCTCTTTCGGGCAGGATATCAGATATAGGCTCTAACTCTTTTCATGATAATCTCGCTGTGATGGTTTGGGAAAGAGGGTTCGGATTTTAGCCCAATTTGCACTGTGGTGACATTTTTACGCACTAGTGGGCATAGTTCAAAATCTGTCTGGATAACATACCCATAGCTAGGGGACCTGTCTTTTTAACAAGGACATTTATCCTGATATGTGACTATATATATGGTTCAGAAAATGATGATATCGGCCTCTAAAATTAAGGCCGTTATAGATATGTGTTTTGATATTTTGGCAAAAGCAACTTCCACTCATCATTAAAAATACTGCACTGAAACAAAGAATGAAAATAATTCCCTGATACATGACACACAGTACATTTTCTCTCACTACGCTCCAAATTTTAATTTAGATCTGTCTCTCTCTATAGGTAATTTATGATTTGAGACTCTAAACTTAGTTAATGAAATTCTTAGTGCGACTGGCAATTTTAACAAATATGTTTCCATTTTTAGATTTTTTTTAAACATCCTATAATTATAACACTTACTATTATTAAAAACATTTGATGACCACAAATCCTTATATTTAGTGTGTATACATTCCTTTATGATGTTTTTATCCAGATTTATATTGGGTACATCCTGTGTATTCCAATGATTATACAAGTTTGAAAACACATAATTCAATCTGATTAAATCAAACCTGTTTTGCTAAGCCTATGAATCACATGATAAAGAGTTTTAATAATTGCCTGTCATTTGCATTCACTATTTTTGCCCTCAAATTCAATAGATTTTGATCAATACTAGCATGTAAAGGGTTTCTACCTAATTTACCTAACACCATACATTTTGAAGTTTTGTTACTTTGGCAATACTACCTGAACTCTGAATACATTTTGATCTAGATTTGCTGTACAAGGTATAACCTTCTAAGTCAACTGATTCATATGATGGTGGCAATATCAAAATTGTTAACATAATCCTGAACATCTGGATATTTTAATTTACTCCTTAAACCACAAATATTTAATGCTGATGTAACAGTGTTGAAACTGCCCAGCCCGAAGATCAAACCACCGACCCTGACATCGTGACGCCTGAGCACTACGAATCTACGAATCTTTGCAAGATGTTACCTGCCCAATCAATTGCTTAAACGATTCGCTTTTGAGATCAGCAAACCGTTCTGTGACATCATGAATGCTTCGCTGCGTGAGGGAGTGGTCCCTGTGGAATGGAGACAGGCCACAGTGGTGCCTGTACCTAAAGTTACCCCCACACCATCCATTATACGTCTTCGACGTTGACCCAACATCGTATAAATGTTAAACAAATATTTCGTGTTTGCTGGGTTGTGTGTCACACCAAGCACGCGGGGTCACGAGGTCAACGCTTGATATGTGTGTGGACAGTTACTTTTTACTACAGACAATCAGTCATGTTATTAAACTTTGTCTGCAATTTGCGTGCATGTAATATAATTTTTTTGTGGTTTTCAGTGTTTCTATTTGCGGCAAAATATATGATATAAAATATTTTGGCTCAACCCACAACCCAATCGACCCTCGACCCACAAACCCCCTCGACCCTCAACCATTCCGAAATATCCCCTCGACCAAAGTTGAAAATGAGTTAATTCAGGTTTAGTCTATAATCGTGTAAGGCCTATTGATGGGCCCTTTTTATTTATATCGTAGGACACCAAACACGATAAAGTACCACATGACTTCCCGACCATATTTTTTTGTAAATATGATCAAAATGTTGTCAAAATTTACTCATTTTAGCGGTACTATGTTAGTTGTCAGATACTTTTGTCTATTGGATAGTTTATTTAATCAATAGAACAAAAAAGTGATTTTTGTGAAAAAAATATAGATGATTTCTTAGAATTGCTATAAAATCTCCTGAAAGAATTAGGAGCGATGAAGCAACCATAAAAAAATATTCAAATTGAAATTAAAAGACTGTAGATGTATTTGTGATCAAACAAGGACGTTGCTTAATGCCAAGTGTCATTTTTATTGAAGTTTAAGTATGCTAACGTGACGTCTTTGTTGACGCTTTGGTAATGTTATTTTAGCAACAGTGTGGCTAGAAGCCACTTTGCTGGCTAGAATTTTTCTGCACCCACTCAGAATAAGTATTTGTTTTAGGTTATTGCATTGTAGAATAGCTAATATAACTGTATTAAAAAGGTTTTGCAATTAACAGCAGCATCTAACGTGACAGAAGTTAAGACACTTTATATCTGATGAATATCAATGATACAAAGTATTATACCAATAAAGAAATATAATTAAAATAAAAAAATATAGGGACAACGAAGCAGCTTCAAATAAAAATTAAAAGAAATGACATTATTTTTCTGATTAAACAAGTATTTATTTTAAAGCAAAGTGTGTTTTTCGTTGCATTTAAGTCATGCTAACGTGACGTTTATTTTGACATGTTGCTAGTGTCACGGTAGCAACGGTGCTAATAGAAGTCACATTCTTGCCCAGAATTTATATGCACATAGCTAGAAAATTTTACTTGAATGTCTGGTTTCAGATTGTTACATTGTAGAAGGGCTACAGCAGTGGCGGATCCAGCATAGGGCGGAGCCAGCGTACGCCCCCTCTTATTGGTGAGAATATTGCATTTTCATGCTTTTTTTGGGAAAAAAGTGAAGCTAACACCCCTTTTTTCAGCCAAAATGTGGCTTACGCCCCCTCCTCTTGCACATTCTGGATTCGCCACTGTACAGTATTTTATTTTTGCTGTTTGGAATAAACAACAAGTGCTAGCGTGACATATGCTAATGACACTTCTCAAAGTATTCTGTTGTTAGGGAACATTTTCCAACCACTGATGTTATACTGGATATGCAAGCACAATTGGACTAAACACAAATCTTTGGATTTCACATTTGGACACCTTATTGTTGAGGGATGATAAGAATGACCTCACTTACCCTATGAAAGACACTGTCATATTGACAGTTCCAGTGTCACACAAAGTGTCACGTTAACATATGAAGTGTCAAAGAGCATGTCACGATACACTAATATGTGTCAAGAATAATGTCACATTAGCAACAAATGTACGTGTCAAAACTTATCTCACGTTAGCACATTTTCAAGACTTCTGTGGCTCATATACAAATGCAGCCTATGTTCAGTCAGTTGTGTGAATGGACTATGCATATTATTATGCACAGCATCATAGTGTTTTAATATTTAATTGCACACCTAAAATTATGTTTACAGTACCCTGCCATACTAACGCTACAGCCTATATTATAACCTGCTTTATTTGACAATAAAAAAATCATAGCAGGCAATTTCAATTAACCTGAAACTTTCATTTCCCCATTACTCATTTTTTCCGGCACCCCACCATGATGGTGGGTGGTCAGAAAAAAACAATATTGTGCATATATCAATGCACTTATAAGACCTAAACGAATTTAAGGATTTGACACTGTCACGATAGCATTGTAAGATATGTCATGCCCTCCATTTATATGCATATACCACAAATATATATCAAAATATGGCATTTTTATATCAAAGTATAAAACACTTTCATACACATCGGAAATATTTGTTATGTGTATATATGCGTTTTACCTTCGTGCTAACGTGACGAAATACATTGACACTAAAATGTCACTTTTTAGTTGTTTTTTGTACACCTGTGAGCAGTTGGAACAAAAAAATTTATTGTGATTCTGACGTGCACATTTCTTTAGGAAACATTTTCTCTTGAAAATCGATATATAAAAACAGAGATCTTACAATGCTTATAGGTGCACTAAAAATAATTTTTTTCCACATGTGGTAAATTTGGAAAGTTTCAGAACCACGATTAGACACTTTTTTTTTTTTTTTTTTAAACCAAATCCGATTTAAGAGACCCATGAACACAAAACGAGGCCTACTATGTCTTCGTCCATCACCTAATGGATGAAATGTAACACACATTAGAGGATATAGCATCATAGCAGTCTACAATAGATTTACCATTGCTAACGTTACATTGGCACTTTATCGTGTTTGATGTCGTAGGCCTAATTTGTGTTTTTGTTACTAGGCCCAATATTAATGAATAGGGTTTAAAATATTCTGTTTCGGTAGACCTGTATTCCTATATATATGCGTGCAGCGTTTACAAGTCAAAGCGTCCCTGTGCAGACAATGTTGGCCAGCTGTGGGGATGCTGCCCCAGTATTGAGACAGTGTTGGGTGAATGTCCAGTGTGTCCACGATATGTGTTTCACAGAATAGGCATAGGGGAGAGTGGGGCATGTCCACACACCTAGCATACTTGTCCAATATCAGATGGATTATTAATAATAAACGTTAAATAATCTTGTGTAAATATGAGTTTACAATATACCTTGGTAATTCTCCAGACCAACCTCTGATAAATTTCATTGAATCAACGCATTCCACTAAATGATGATTAGAGCTTGGTATGTGGACATGCCCCGCACAAGGGGCATGTCCACATGGGGTGTGTGGATATGCCCCACAGTGGGAGGTGGACATACCACATAGTGGTAATAAACAAGCCCTGGATTTATTAGAAATAAATGACACACAGAAAAGCATTGAAAACAACATCATAATAGATATTTTTAATACCGGTATATAAGTAAAGACAACAAAACAGAGAGCCAGCCAAGGTAAATTTGTTTAAATCAAAGCAGAGTAAGGGAGGGTGGGGGGGGGGGGAGGGATGCTCAAAATAATATTGCAAAATCCTAACTTGAAGGTCTTGGGCAGGATTTGGGGTTCAGGATGTGATCACTTAATTATCAGTGTGCAGGGCCTATGTAGGATTTACGCACACATTGTAAGATAGGTTTCTACAACCAGATATAACACAGTCAGCGGTCCGTCAACACAGCCCACCTCTGATCTATTGACCACTGGTGGCCCACTGACTGCAGCCACCGCTGCCAGTGGTGCCCATACCATCCACCTCCATCACAGACAGAAACGTAACAAACTTAGGTCACCAGGAGCCCGTCACCGTTTGCCACTGGTGGCCCACCACATGGATGTTCAGCAGGTAGCCGGTGGCCCACTAGCTACATTGTTTGACAGTGGTGTATCATCGGTGGTGCATCAGTGACAAATGCAAACCCTCTGATTGCCGCCTGTGTGCCGCTGGTGGGGTACGTGGACCACCAGTGGCTTTTTGCCGCTTCCCAGACAATATCACTCCAGTGGTCCACCAGTGGCTATGAGCGACAAAAACGCCACTGGAGGACCACCAGTGGCAATCAGGCGGCAATCAGAGGGTGGGATTTGCCACTGATAGACCATCGGTAGTCCACCACCGGCAAACAAAATAGATAGTGTGCCACCCACTATCAGCTGGACATCCATGTGGTGGGCCACCACTGGCAACAGGTAGCATTAGGTGGTGTGCCACCGGTGGCCCACCATCACGTTGCTGTCTGGGTTATAGCCACTGTGGACCACTAGAGAGATCTATCTGATTGTCAGCATGTGCACAAACGTTTACCCTGCAGTCAAGGTGGAAAACAAACCCTGATTTAATATTAGCATGCAGTTGTTTAATTTTATAATAAATACTAACCAAATTAATTAATCACTGATTAGTGTTTGTGTGATGGGGCATGTCCACACAGGGCGGATATGCCCCACGAGGGGCATATCCACACTGGGACTGGGGCATATTCGCCCAGGGTGGACATGCCCCATACAGTATAGGGCAATTATTATTGCATTATCGGCCATGACAGCAGTGAACGGCGATATTTAATTCACACATAGATCATACAAATAACACAGCATATATGGGAACCTTGGTCTGTCAGTACATTTGAAAAGTTCAATAGCTAGAACCTTCGCCACAAGCTACTAAAATAACTTCTTCGGACGGTAAAATCATTTTTTGTTTCCAGTGATCAAGACATCATATCTATCAAATTCAAACAGCTTGGAGGAAAGAATCTCATACTAAATGTATCTCATGTAAATCATTTTATTCACCAGGTAGCGCTACATTGTAATATACTCAGACATGTGGACATACCCCAGTGTGCGGACATGCCCCACTCTCCCCTATAGGTAGACCTACATGTCTAGAGGCCATGCACCATTCAATAGCCGGGGTGGGGGTGGGGGGGGGGGGGGGGTTGTGTAGTATTTAAAATAAAAACCCGGATAGACTCCAATTATCATGTTTCTAAAAAATATATTTCAACATTTCCCACACGTCACCGAGCCATGTTGAAATTAGCGGGGATAAATAATCCCCCCGTCGGAGATGCCAACCTAACAGTTTTGTTGACAATGATTAGGCCTATATAGGACCTAATTGTTTTAACAGCCTGCAGTGGGTCCCATATAGCCCATGGGCATGGCCATGCATGGTGACTTCCCAGCAAACATGTGCTTAAATGGCCCAATAATGGTAATTACTGGCGAATAGTGGCAGTACCGGCATACAGGTATTGTTGGGGTATGCCAAAACTGGCCCAGTTTCGGCTTTCTTGACCTGATTCAGGTTAGACTGACAAAATAACGGCACAATAACGGCATATGATTACATTGTTACTCACTTGGGGGAGCTTCCGGCGTTGTGGGCCAGTATTGGCCAGTATTCCGGCCCAGTGCTGGCATTTTAGTATAGATCTTTTCCCTAGGTGGGTCCTTTCTTGGCGGTTAAAACAAGTGTAGGCTACATTTTTCTGAATTGTCATCATTTATTCTTCTTTTCGATTTAAAATGGACTTAGATGTTTATATTAAAGTACAAATTTACTCAAATATGAATTGTAGCACATGTGTATATAATTTTTCTGATTCATGATGGTATAATTGAAGAATGAATTGAATATTTTGTTAAGGCTTGTCGCAGCCGTGAGCGATAATAGGAAGAATTGGAGAGTGTCTTACCAGTACTGGCAGTAGGCCTAGGTTGCCGTTATCAGTTGTTATTCATAGGCCTATATTTGAATTGCTTTGTATCCTAATTAGGCATAGCTAAGAATTCACCCATCGGTCCCGCTTGCCTGTACTAGTCACTGCTGGGGTTAAATTAGGCATCTTTTTAAATAGTCTAGCCTAAGCACTATATTTATTGTAATTATAAAAATTATTTATCAAAATGGTGCGAGCCTACTTGTAGGTGATACAATCAGAAGCGGGGCTTACTGGCCTTGCACATTATAAAAATGACTCAATCAGGCCAAAATCGTCAAAAAATCGGTGACTTTACTCTGGCCTGCCTATACGACCATATGATGTAAACACGTCCACAGACTAGAGCTGCAAAAGCTCCCCAACCTCTGTTAGGCAAGATATAGACGAAATTCCCGAATTTCTTATTTTGGACATGCATGTCCGAAATAAGAGATCGGGAACCTCGTATTTATATCTAGCCCAACCGGCACATGTGCAGCACAAAAATTAGAAAAACCTTTTGCAGCCCAAGCCCATGGACACGTCTACATCACATGGTCATACTGAGAAGCCAAAACAAACTCACTGATTTTTTGACTATCTTATAGCCTGATTGAGTCGCTTTACGTCGAGAAAGACCGTAGATTGTAAAAATATACTGTAGATTTCAGATCCGAATAAATTCGGCGTTGACGTTTGTTGTAAGCCAAATATATTGTTTTATTAAATTTGCTGTGCAATTAATCTTAATTGTTGTTTTTGTATCGCACCAACTTCGAGCAAAACACAGGACAATCACCCAATGCTGTTTCAATGGCGGGCTAGCGTCCAAGACGTTGGTTCAACATTGAAACAGCATTGGATGAATGACACGTGTTTGCTGGGCTATACCTGAATGCATGTTTCAAAAAGAGATAACACCTATCACTTAGGCATCCTATACGGGGCCATTATTGATTCCTTTCGCAACCATTATACAGCCATTATATAATCGTATCTGGGCCAGTATTGGCACGATAAATATAACCAAATGGCAGCCTGTATGTATTCCTGATATCTGGGCCAATATGGGGCCTCAACAGGCCCAGACATGGTAACCAGTACTGGGCCATATGTGGCCCTGTGTGCAAACTGTATGGAAACTACCCTGGGCCTAAACGGGGCCGGTTTTGGCATATTGGTTTGACTGTATTGGCCCATTACTGGCACAAAATTCTGCCATTATAGGTCCAATTCTGGCCCGCTATAACATTGTTTGCTGGGTTGTAAGTTGATATGAAGTTCCGGAAACGTCGGAACTTTTGAACGAGAGAACTTGAACAAAGGAACTTCCCGGCCTATTAGGCCTACTTAAAACAGCAAAAAAAATTTCCAGCTCTATTAGAGTTTCTGTCAATTTTAAATCATCTCTGTAAATTTTAAGATGATGTATTGAGATTTCGGATTAGGCCACTCCTAGGCTATTGTTTAGCTGACTGTTTGAATGTTTGATTAATTGAGTAACCAAAATATTATAATCTGATTATTGTTAAGTCACTTTCCAATCCGAAGAGCTGCAGAGAAGAGGGAGAGGGCCTGAACAAAGGGAGTGGACCCCAGTTATAAGGTAAGAGGGGGGAGTAAAGTAGATATAAAAATTAAAAGGTGGGAGGGGGTACGGGAGTGGGGAAATATGTGGATGCTCGCTTCTCCAGGCCCATGGAGGCTTGGAGTCGCTGTAGCCAGCAGGTCACCACAGACAGCTACGGAATTAGCTCGCATTAGCTCCTCGCAGCGGGTCGATAAGATTCTATTCTATTCTAATCAATAACAAGATATATGTTGAGAGGGTAAAGACTAGCCGAACGTTTTAAAAAATACATTCCTGCTACACGTTGTTGTAGTTGTTAAAAGTCTTTGATTTAACCTTCAACAAACTATCAATTTTTGTAAATTACTTGAGCGATAATACCGGAAAAATTCGAATTAATTGCTTTCTGCAAGGTCTTACCACCCCAAATGCATTCTCATTGAAACTGCCTCAATTCCATAGTTAGTTTCCATAGTTCCACACCGGAACAAAGTGGAGGGCGAGACAATTCCAAAGACTGCTTTCATCATTTTTCGACCTTATCGTATGAAATGGCAGTGCCAGTGCACAGGAATCGAAAAAATGTTAAAATCCAAGCTAGACATATCCGGCCATAACAAAAAAGTTATAAATTTATAAGGAGAGTAGCCTTCAGGGAAAGAGTTTCCAATGTACCCCCCCACCTTTCTACGATCTAAAAGAGGGCGATAGTTTTGATTTATCTTTATATTCAGGCCGTATACCCGATGATATGAAAACAGCAAGGGTTGTTCCTCTTTATAAGAAAAATTCAAAGTCAAACCTGGGAATTACAGGCCTGTTTCTATTTCAACTGTCATGTCAAAAATTCTAGAACAAACTGTACATAAACAGTTAGAAAATTATTTAATGATTATCAATCAGGTTTTAGGAATTCTTATTCCACTGATTCTTGCTTAACACAACTGACAGACCAAATCAGATTTGATATGGATAAAGGAAACTATACTGGCATGGTCATGATCGACCTTCAAAAAGCTTTTGATACTGTCGATCATGAAATATTGTTAAATAAACTGAAAGCTATTGGTTTGGATAATCTTTCAACATCTTGGTTCTCATCATATTTAAAAAATAGATTTCAGAAGACTGAAGTTGATGGTATTTTTTCAGATCCCATGGTGGTTCCCTGCGGAGTACCGCAGGGATCCATCTTGGGACCATTACTATTCCTAATATACGTAAACGATATGGAGGCAGCTGTGTCATGCAGATTAATTCTTTATGCTGATGATTCAGCATTATTGGTCTCAGGTACATCGGTTTCTGTCATAGAGGAAACTCTTGGACATGAACTGACTTTCCTAAGTGAATGGCTAGTGGATAATAAGCTATCCATTCATTTGGGAAATACCGAAAGTATTCTTCTTGGTTCACATAAGAAAATACGCAAACAGTCCACCATGAAAATTATATGTGGAGACAATGAAGTTACTGCCAAAGATAATGTGAAATACCTGGGAGTTAGCCTAGACCAGTCACTGGGAGGGAAATATATAGCTGAAAGTATTTTAAAAAAGGGAAACTCTAGACTCAAATTTCTATGGAGACAGGCTAAATATTTGAATAGAAATTCTAGGAAACTTTTGGCTACATCTTTAATTTTATGTCATTTTGATTATGCCTGCTCCGCATGGTTTGAGGGTCTCCAGGTCAACTTACAAAAGAAACTACAAATTTTGCAAAACAAAACTATAAGATTTGTTCTAGGCTACCCCCCTAGGTCTCACATTGGCATAGAAGAGTTTACTTTGTTGCACTGGATCCCAGTTTGTCAAAGGGTTAAACAAATCAAGCTAAACAATATGTACCGAATTGTCCATGGAAATGCCCCTCAATATTTAAAGCGGGACATTTCCATGGTCAATGATCAACATTCTTTTTTCACCAGAAATAGTTTTCTATCAGTTGTTCTACCCCACGTAAAATCATCGGGGAAAAAGACTTTTAGATTCTCAGCCGGTAAGATATGGAATGCGCTCCCAGTTTCTCTGAGATCAGCTGAAGACTTACTTTCGTTTAAGAAAGGAGTCAATAAGCATCTCAGAGAAGAGCTAATTACTGAAGCTCGGAGTGATTTTCATTTCTACTAATCACATTTACAATCATACAGCCTTATAAATATAGGCAGGTATGTTTGCCGATTCATGTGCTCTTAAGAGATTATAAGGCCATTTTATTCAGCTCGTTTTTTACAATGTTTTTAATTAATTTATAACAAGCAGAGTCTGGAAATTGCTCCAGAAACCCTTGTAAATAATAAGGGTTCCATTTGTGTATATTATCATCGATAAAATATATTTCATCATATGCACTATTTATAAACTTTCATAATCTTTTCATATTTCATCTAGTCGAGGCAGTTTCTGCCTGTATTTTTTTTTGTGAAAATGCTATGACTTTCCTAGTCACCAGTTTATCTGTGATATAACCATTGACGTGTAGCCAACTACAGAATCAATGATATAACTAATGTATTTATTGAAAGTATAAAATAACTTGCTCTTGTCGCCGCCACTCTGGAACAGCATATAGGGACCACTGCGGAAATAAGTGACCTGCACCAGGATACTTTTCAGTGTTTTTATCCCTGGTGTTCCAGAATGGTGGTCACATTGTATTTTGAATACTTAATGTATTTATCATACTGATTGTTAACCCTATTTTATGTGAATGCTGAATAAATCTATCTATCTATCTATATATCTATATCTATCTATATATATATGGGGTTAAAGTAAAAAATGGTGCATGGTATTTTTGAGGTTGAAAATAATTAAATGATTTAAACGATTCTTTTTATTTGAAAAAAAATATTTAAAAATCCTGTTTACACAATCCATTTCCAACTTCCTATCACCTTTCCCATGTTTCCATAGAGAATTTATTATACATACATGGATATTTTATTTCATGCAGTGTAATTTTAATCAGAAATATCGCCGTTGCGGGATTTGACCCTGTGTGCTCATATATTTCACCTCGATCATGAGCCGTGCGTCCTAACCTTTACGCTGTGTAAGATCGTGACATCATTCTCGGAAAAAGTTACCTAAACCAAATAGTGGCTCACAACTATGAGCGCCACCAAGTGATTAATTAGGACTATTCAATCGTACCACAATAAAACAAGTTCCGTATAACTTTAAATATATCTGCCGAGTGTCACAGGGACAACTAATGTGAAACCCTAGTGAATAATACAAAATTGACATGTGTTATTTAAATTTGAATTGTGCGAAGCAGCTTGATTGTCATTTCATTATTCACATTTAATATTAGGAACTGCCACCTGGTGAAAAAACGATAAGATAATGAATACCCACTATAATTATTCACATGTTCACATACCATTCACGTTATACATGTACTAATCTGATCAATAGGCATTACAATGTCAATGAAAGGGACAATGTTGTGTACAGTTCAGGGATACGGCAAATAAACTGACTGAGCTGTTCAATCCTATTATTTAATGATCCATCTCGCCAGTATAATATTCCCGAACGATTTCAAATAAATACAAGCTACCTTGGCAATGTACAGCCCATTCTAGTTTTAAACTCAGACCTCTCACAACAATATTTTTCGCAAGTTCACACAATATGTCAGTTTCACTATTCCGTGATGATGATTGGTTACCATCTGGTCAAGGTGATGCAAGCACTGAAGCTGTACCTGTTGCAGACAATGAGACGTTGGATTTATTTCCATTAACTCCCACGGTATTAGCTCAGACAATGAATACCCTGTGGGTGGCCAGAGTTGTACACCAGCTTTAGTGACAAGTCCTAACGGCAACAATTCTGATAGAGTTTACCCACAACCGTTCCACACCGCAACTAGGCCTACCACCAACTACTGAGACATCATCATCAAGTACTGATGGAGAAGATACTGCCCTTGCAAAAAAGAGAAGAAAAAGAAGTGTTCGTGGGATCAATCTTTTCAGATTGTCCCATACATTAAGCTCAAACACCAAGACGTATAATTTTTGTACGAATCTGGGACTATTTTTGCCGAAGACAGCAAAGTGTCCTACATGTAAATGCATTTTGAAGAGGATCTATAAAGTAAAACGGTGTGGAAGACAAAGAGAAGAGCAGCGGTTCCAGTGCAACAAAAAAATGCAAGAGTAAGAATAACCAGGTACCAATTCGAAAAGGATCGTGGTTTGCGCACGCTAAACTTACCATACGTATGAGTCTGCTGCTGGCCTACTGCTTCGCCAATAAAATGACGTACGACAGGACGATACAGGAAACGTCCATCTCACCCCCAGAAAGTAGCAGCTCGTCGGAGAATGGCATGGAGTGTTACCTAACAACTAGCAAGAGAACAGTAGCTGATTATTTCAGCTAATGTCGAAAAATTTGTGTGTGGTCCGTTGAAAATAGCCTACATGAGGACAAAAAAATTGGAGGAATAGGTAAGGTGGTCGAAATAGATGAAAGCAAATTTGGCAAGCGTAAATATAGCCGAGGTCGACTAGTGGAAGGCCAGTGGGTCTTCGGAGGCATTTGCAGAGAAACCCGTGACAGCTTTCTGGTGGCCCTGCCTGGTAACAAGAGAGACAGCGCCACCCTTGAACCCATAATAATGGAGAACATTGAACCAGGCACATCGATAATTAGTGACTGCTGGAAAGCCTACGATAACCTAGGATCTGTTGGCTTTTCACATTTAACTGTGAATCATAGTTATAATTTTGTCGATCCCACCACCCGCGCTCATACGAATAACATTGAAAACCTGTGGTGGCAAGTAAAGAGACAACTGTCAGAGACACACACCAGGCGTGAAAACTGGGACACTCATCTATGCGAGTACATTTACCGCCTACATCACAGCCACAGTAAAACGGACCTCTATGAGCAGTTACTAAAAGATGCCGCAGAAATGTATCCATGTCAATAAATTATATATTACAAATTACCAGTCAATTACATGTGAATAAAAAAGACGAAAAATATTACACAATTTGGAGTTTCAGCGTTTTTTCATTATCATACTAATTGCAGATAATCATGATAATCAGGTTTAACCGCGCAATTAGATTTGTACCAATCACAGATGTTCAGTTTGTCATAACACAAACTGCTGAAATGACGAGTTGTAAAATGTCCGCTGCCTCCAACCAAATAGGTGAAATAATCCCCCCTCTTATGTTTGATTTAACAATATTATTCTTAGAATCCGTGAGTAAAATGTGGGAATAGTGATGTAGTGAGTAATTCATGACGTTATTCAATATAAACGGTCACTAATCAAGGGGGGCTACATTAGAAACTCTTTCCGCCTTTAGGCTTAACTGGTTAACGAGATGTGACTTTTGTTGATAGTTCACATTTTCAGCACGCATGGTTATCTGAAATCAATGTACTCGCAATAAAGTGAGTATTGGTATCGCTTCTAAAATTGAGTTATTTCATTAACTGAGCATCTACCACTGACTATTTCATCAATAACAGTTTTTTGAAAAACTAAGATCTAAATTTTTTTCTTTCAAAACTAATATCTAAAGCTATGATATATAATATATACTGTTTTTATTCTAATAAACGCCCGGGCAATAATTAGTATACCCCCTAAGATTTAATTCCGAGTGATCGTTGCTTATTAGAGTAGTTTTTGAATGGTAATATTTATAGTGTACATGATCTTGTGTTTTATTTGCAAATCAGAGGTTGGGCGCTTATTGGAATATGGGCATTTATTAGAATGAATACGGTACATATTTTCAGGTTTTACATACTTTTATTCATCTTATTTAATCTATTTTCAGTTGATCAACTGAACCAGGATATAAGCTGCATAATGCCAGGACGTCGTGGTAACTCTGTTGGGCCCACCAGCCATGATCAAAGTGATCTCAATCCTTTCCCTTTGGGATTTGCACTGTCTGTATCACTTTCAGCAATATCTGTTTTCCTGGTCATTCCTATGATAGCTTATGTTGTGCCGGCTCGTGACAGGACAGATTTTGTCTGGTGGAATCAAGCTGTTATATGCAGGTCAAGAGCTAGCAACATTAAGCAGATCAACAATGTTCTTGAAGGTGAAGACTTGCTTAAACATGTTAAATGAGAAAAGTTTTGGTGTCTTCGATTGCTTGATTCTGGGACAGATATGATAAATATTAGAAATTGATCACTTGTTTTAACAAGTTTAAGAAATTGTTCTGTTTGCTGTTGCTCAAATTTTATTGCAAGGTACTGACATTTTTGCTAATATTTTTTATTCATTTTAGCACAATTTACAGCTTTAAAAGATCCATCCTGGGCTCAATTTGTTTAGTATCACGTAGCAAAAGCTACACGATGTTGGCCAATTGCTATAAATCAAACTTTAAATTTATTAGCCAAATATTTCATCTTTAATGATGGAAAAATCCCACTGAATTTTTCTATGGAATGACTGAGGCGGCTTTCATTATTCCATGGAATGACGGAGGCTGCTTTCATTTTTCCATGGAATGACTGAGGCTGCTTTCATTATTCCATGGAATGATAGAGGCTGCTTTCATTATTCTATGGAAAGATGGAGGCTGCTTTTATTATTCCATGGAATGACGGAGGCTGCTTTCATTATTCCATGGAATGACGGAGGCTGCTTTCATTATTCCATGGAATGACAAAGGTTGATTTCATTATTAGCTCCCGCCGTCACCGTAGGTGAGCGAAGGGAGCTATGGATTCTACCTCCGTTTTTTTTTGGCCTCTTCTTTTGCCTATAACTTTGTGAGAAAATAAGCTAGGATAACAATTTTTGGTATGTGGGTTACTTCCAGGTGGCTAATGGACGGGTTAAAATATTTTTAATCTGAATTCAATACGCAAGGTTGCAGAGGAGAAAATGATGATGTGACGGCGTTGGGCCGTTGGGCCGTCCGTAAACAATTCGTTTTCGGAGCATATCTCTGAAAGTACTTGTCCGATTGTCTTCAAATTTTACACACAACACCCCTAGGGGGTCTAGTTGTGCCTTTTGGGGTATTTAAACTTTGACCTACTTCTGGTTCAGAACTATGACCTATTTAGACGTTTTGACGCGCACTTCGTTTCCGGAGCAGATCTCGAAAAGTACTGGGCCGATGACAGTCATATTGCACATACATGTTCTCTAAGGTCCCTAGTTGTGCCTTTTCAGGTTTTTGGACCTTGACCTTGAAGTTGACCCAGCACTTTGACCTAATTTATAACATCGGTAAATCCGACTGAACGATTTTGCGAATATCATGAAAACCGCTCAAGATAGCTACACCATTACTATAAAACAAATTGTGAGGTTTCAGGAGAGGATGCATCTTGAAAAATTTCAAGTCGATAAAATTAAAAATGGCCGCCTATCGGCCATTATTCACCTCGACAGGCCTGATATTGCGGAATATCATGAAAACCGCTCAAGATAGCTACACCATTAATATCAAATAAATTGTAAGGTTTCAGGAGAGGATGCATCCTGAAAAATTTGAAGTTGATAAAATTCAAAATGGCCGCCTATCAGCCATTATTCACTTCGACAGGCCTGATATTGTGGAATATCATGAAAACCGCTCAAGATATCTACACCACTACTATAAAACAAATTGTAAGGCTTCAGGAGAAGATGTATTTTGAAAAAAATCATTTTGTCAAAGTTCAAAATGGCCGCCAATCAGCCATTATTCGCTTTCACATGGCCGTTCTTTGGTATGCCCTGCTAGATGGCTAGACCATTACTATAAAACAAAATGTGTGATTTCAGGAGAGGATGCATCTTGAAAAAATTTGACTCGATAAAATTCAAAATGGCCGCTTATCGGCCATTATTCACTTTCACATAGCCGGTTTTTAGTAACCGTACTAGATGGCTAGACCATTACTATAAAACAAAATGTGAGATTTCAGGAGAGGATGCATCTTGAAAAATTTTAACTTGATCAAATTCAAAATGGCCTCCTATCGGCCATTATTCACTTTCACATGGGCGATATTTGGTAAACCGTGCTAGATGGCTAGACCATTAGTATATAATGAAATGTGAGATATCAGCTGAGGATGCATCTTGGAAAATTTTGACTTGATCAAATTCAAAATGGCCGCCTTTAGGCCATTATTCACTTTCACATGGCCGATATTTGGTAAACCATGCTAGATAGCTAGACGATTACTATAGAATGAAATGTGAGATTTCAGCTGAGGATGCATCTTGAAAAATTCTGACTCGATCAAATTCAAAATGGCTCCCTATCGGCCATTATTTACTTTCACATGCCCAATATTTTGCAAACTGTGTTAGATGTTAGTCCATTACTTTAAAACAAAATTTGAGGTTTCGGGGGAGGATGCACCATAAGTTTTTAACTAATTTATATCGAATTCAAAATGACCATAAATCAGCTATTAGTTAACTCAATTGGCCTGATATCGGGTAAACCATGCCAGATAGGTAGACCATTACTGGGATACTGATTAGGATCATTAATTTCAATGGAGGTTTGCAATCTCTGACAGACTGTCTAGTTCTTATCCTACTCTTAGACTGGGCTTCTTAGACCTAGTTGTCTTGCGTCTTGATTTTTGACCTAGACTAAGACTACATTAATAACCCTATACAAAATTGCTTAAATCAAATTCTAATTCGGAGCGGGAGCTCCTGGACTTATGTAGTCTTGTTTATTATTGAATGTCACATACATTTATTGGTGATTGTATAGAATTCAGTGCTACTCATAAATATGATGGATAAAGAAAACTGGGCTTAGGATTTCTTTAAGATGCCTAAAGAATCCAACTATTTAATTTTACTATATATTACTAGGTTTCTCTGATGTTGCTGATGCACTTTGGATAAGTGACCTGGATGATGCAGTAACTGGTATTCAATCTAGTAATGGCCGTCAAGTATTAGATAGGGTGCGTGGTATTGGAGAAAAACTTCATGCAATTGGTGAGCCTTTCTGAGCATTTACAATTACCATTAAATTTATATCTATTTTTGGACAATATTTTGCTAATTTATTGTACCTTTAGGTAAGTACAGGTCACCGGTGTTGAAATGATGTGGACCAATATGTTGTTTAAATATCAAAACTTTTTTTACATGTAGTTATGATTTTCCCAATTTCACTACTGCAACCCGTGTGTAAAAATTACCTACAGATGCAATTTGAATCAAAACATATACCAATCTAGAAAATGTTATGTTAACCCTTTGCTGATCATGACTAAAGTGGTTTTCAATCCGTTTTATTGGCCGTTTAAATCATTGTTATCAGTAATTAACTGAGTGTTTAAACATATAGAGTTGCAAATGTTTTTACGTCAAATTAAACAAATATCAGTCATTTTCAGCCACTTGAAGTTGTGGGTCGCAGTAGCGAGACACAACTTCAAGTGTGTGAAAATTTAAATTATTTAATTTAGCAGGATAATGGTTAATTTCTCCTTCAAATGTTCTTGAATGGGAGACACCTGAAGAGACTTAAAACGGCTATTGATTTGATTGGCACTTTTACAAGTTTATGATATTTTTGTTTTCAGGAGTAAAGCTGCTCATTGATTTCCCCGCCGGCTACACCTCCAATACTCATCCCTGGTTTCAACATAGTCAACAAGCTGATTCTGTCTACAAAGATCACTATGTGTGGGAAGATGGAAAAAAATCAACTGATGGTAAAAGAATACCTCCCAATAACTGGGTAAGTCAGAAGTCAGAATATTTTAACAGAAGATTTAATTTCAATTTTAAATTTTTTCAAGATTTATATTTTTAATTAATTATAAATTATCTGCTTAATGTTATTCTTCACAAGGTGAGATGGTGAAGTGTTGTTTTTTATACTATGTAATGCTTTGTAAGCTGAATGTTTTTTCTGCTTTTTTTAAAATTTTTAAATCACATTTTTTTTAAATTCTCATCTCGTTTAAATTCTAGTCTAAAATTCAGGAAAATGTCTTGTTTTGTATAAATAGCCGAGTATTTCAGGTCTATAATCTATAAGATTCTAAAATATAATGAATTTGAAACTGTGTGCTTGAAACTTCCGTTAGTTTGTACCTCTGTTTTTGACTCTGACATAGACACATAGCCTCACACCTATGCTTGCAGTATGGCCTAATAATGATACATGTATTATCTTATTGTCTCAGTAATTGTATGATTAAAAAATGTTTTTTGATATTTCTATCTATTACTATGGTATTATTGGAGATATAATTTCTGTCCACAAAAAATGGATTCACTTGCAGCCAACTGAAGCTGTGTTTTTTTAATTTTTTCTCTGTATATTATGGTTTGTAGATCAGTGAAGTTGGTGGGTCAGCTTGGCAATGGGATGAGAAACGTCAGCAGTATTACTTACACCAGAAAGACGAGAAGAAACCTGACCTAAATCATAGAAATAGCCACCTTCAGAAGGATTTAGCTGTAAATTATACACATACACAAACACATCTGTATAATTAATAAATGTAATTTTCGTATTTCTAGTTTAACATTCAGGAATCCTGAATTTACTTCATATATGATATATTTGTAATATTTTATGGTTGGTGATACTGGTATAATAGGAAGCGAGGTAGAAAGAGAGCTGGGCTTAACCCTTGTTCTGCTGGACCCGGGTATATATGTTTTCAAGAAAGTTTCAACCCAAATAAAATGCCAGTGAAATTGATAAATTATTCAGTGGCAGATGCTCGGATAATTAAATATATCTATTTGAGAGATGTTTATTTTTCATTAATAAAAATATATTTCGTCATTTGAAGCTGAAAATTGCGTTACAATTCCAGCTTTAAATAAATGAAAAATAGTTTGAAACAATTCAGCAGGATAAGGGTTATAAAGGGTTATTAATGTAATAATCTGGTAATTTGTTAAAAGGGTGGGTGTGTTTAAACACCATGATTTTGTAAAAAAGTATTTTACACCTAATAGAAGTTGTAGTCCGAGACACAAAGGCAAGTGGTTGAAAATTTAAACCAGATTACTTAGTGCTTTAAGGGTTAATGTCGTGTGATCCATCACATAATTAAATACATACAATAACATCTTACACAGCATTTTATATTGTGATATTATATACGTACATGTTACACAGCATATTATATTGTGATATTATATATGTACATGTTACACAGCATATCATATTGTGATATTATATACGTACATGTTACACAGCATATCATATTGTGATATTAGATACGTACATGTTGTACAGCAAATATAATTTCACAGCATATTATTTTGTGATTTTCTAATTGTTTGTTGTTTTTGTACATATGTCAGGCCTTTTCTGTTACCAGGATATTCTGATTGATTGGGCAGCAGCCGGCGTTGACGGTTTTGTAATTAGAGACGCTCATTCCCTTGTTGAATCTCATCACCTCAAAGATGAACCATTGTCCTACATGCAAGATACAAGTCCGGTAATTATATTAACATAGGTTGGATTTTACTTGTTTGTTTGCAGGGGGATCATGTATTTTTTCTCGATTGTTTGCAAGGGAGTCATGTATTTTTTCTTGTTTCTTAGCAAGGGTGTCATGTATTTTTTCTTGTTTGTTTGTAGGGGGATCATGGATTTTTTCGTCATATTCACACTCAGCATCAATCGGAGAACCATGATGTCATCAGTGTTTGGAGACACGTCCTGGACAGTGCTGGCCACAATACAACGTGTGTACAGTATAACTTGTCTTGACCGGTCACCAGTTTGAACGGCCACCTCCACTCAACGGTCACCATTTGGAGTTCCAAATGCATTTTCTGTATAAATGACCTCCAATGACCGGCCACCTCCAAAACGCGGCCACGGCCAGTGATTTTTTAGTAACAAGTCAATTTTTGACCTCCAATTTTCGGCCACTATATATCGGCGGCCACTTTCTGTCGGCCAATTTAATACAATCGTCAGCATAAATACAGACATTACCGTGGAGAAATGATAGGTGCTGGCGTAATTTTCGCTTTGTTTGCTGTAATATTAGGACACGGCCAGTGAATATCCAGGACTAAGTCAATATTCGACCTCCAATTACCGGTAACTAGGCATAGGCCATATAAATATAGGTTGATTATTATATCATCAGCGGCAGCCACTGGCGTTAATTTTATACAGATTGTTAAACGGCCACTGCCAATAATAATCAGCTTCTGAACATCATATTACCGGCCACTATATATCGGTCAACAAGTCACCTTTCGACTTTTAATTACCGGCCACTATATATGCGGCCACTATAATAATGATAGTACAATACTTATAGTACATGTCAGTACTAAGCGCTAACTATATCCCGGTCAATATAATAAAATCGTCAGCGTGAATGCGAAACATCACAGCAAAACAGTTTAAGTGCTGGCGTAATTATAATAATTTTTTCGCATTTCTGAACGAAATAATACTGAATCTGTCGACTAATATGATACAAGGTTCAGCGTGAATCTCGGAAATCACGGCAAAACATTTTTACACCTCCTTTAAACTACTTAACTTCAGTTACCGGCCACTGGGGACTGCCATTGGCCGTCTGTATGGATAGTCACTTTGCTGTTTTCAGTGAAATAAAATTATAATAATGTCACTTATGCTCGCGATGTAGGTGTTCAAGACGATTACAACAGGTCTGGACTGACCCTCTGAACGCTGCGGCATCTAAATCCACTGCTGTGTTCCATGTGGAAAAAATCACATATTTCATTTTGACTATATTCATTCTCAACGTCGGAGCGCTGATATGATAGTGTGAGTAAGGTGATTAATTAGATGTTAAATATTACGCATGCATGCATAGACAAACACGTGATATTATCCCAGTGATGAATAAATGCCGGCTCAGCGTTGTAAGTGGCGGACCGACATTAATACAACAATGCAGCGATGTCCCGTGATTGACGAGAATGCCACACGTAAAATCTCGCAACATATCGTTACAAGTGCGGTGAACGACGAGACGTGACGATGACCTGTGGACGGGTGTTCTCGACAAATCACAGTGAGCCTTCAAATGATTGACAGCTCAACCAGCAGTGACAGCATGTATATAATCAGACGTTCAACAGCCGTTGTGTTTTATTATATTTTCTCGCTTCTTGGCGCTAAACAGTCAAGTTGCGTGTTTCACCAACGAACACCCTTTACCGGCATCAAGCTATAAGGCCCATGTATATATTATTGATAAAGAACTATCGATACGGGTGGTGATTAGCAACTTGCATCAACTCGCCGAAGTACTAAATCCATATATAGGCTAATACATATTATGTAAAATAATTATATTGTATTAATGTAATTAAACATAATTTATATATACATCAGTATTTAATAATTATCATGACTAGCAAATCGCATCAACTGGCCAAAGAACTAAATCCATATATACCATGTATACAGCCATATATTATTTGAGATATATTTCAATAATATAATTGAACGTAATTTTATAAACACATCAATATTTAATATCATTTTTATTTATTATCATTATTAACAAAATACTTATCAAGAAAAGATGAAACAGATGTTTGCAAAATTGTAACTGTAAGCAAGGATTCCTTTGATTTTGTAACATGAAAAAATCCATAGAAAATGTAGAAATCTCCGTTGAGACTTGAAAACTAGTAGCGTTTAAAGTGTCAATTAGCCCAGTCTGACGGGAAGTTACTCTATTACTGCAATAAACAGGAGTCTCCAACCCAATGCTGAATTAATGGTGGCCCGCCATCTGCGGTGTCGAACCAGCAGCAAACCAATAGTGGGTCAACGTGCCCCGTTCAATGAAGAGGCAGTTAGTTGATCATCGCTGTGCCATTGCCGGGTAAACAGCTCACGCTGCTGGCCCAGTTTTGACACAGCGTTGTTCTTTTCTCCTGTGTTATCTTGGAACGGCGACCACACCTTTTACTGCCTGGCCAGAGAATAGTCAAATTTATTTTTCGCTTGAAACATATATTTTTTACTCTGGAAATAACTACACATTTTTTTGGAAGGCAATATATTAATATAGATAACAATAATTTGTTGGCAATTTAATTCGCATACCGCCTCGTAACGTACCATTAGATTTAAAAAGAATAAATATATATTTGATATACACCTGATATTTGAAGGGTGTGGATTACCGGTCATTAGGACACACTCATACTGATATGTAGAACCAAAAGGCAGTATCTGCTTACAGAAAAGTAAGCAGCAGCAGACAGTCTCAGATCTCCACGTGTCGTGCCTAGCAAACACGACACATTGAAACAATGATGGTTTAATGTTGGCACAACGTCTGCGACGCTGGCCCAACAATAAAACATCATTGTTTCAACATGTCGGTTTGCTGGGTGTTTACTGTGTATGTATGTTTCTTAGTTTCCTAGTTTGCGTATACTTTTATACTTTATCGCGGGCGGCGGCAAACGGCCGCGTTTTTTTCACGCCGCCTACCAGTACATATCAACGTAATTTATACAGCATTGCCAGCTGATCATTTTGAGTACAAAAACATGTCTGTGGTATTGAAATTTACACTTCTGATGCCTTATCCGGCCACCTATTTCAAATCTCTAAAACTTTTTTTTTTGAATAAAAATTGAGGCCTTCTATGAGCGGTCACCTGTCTTGAACGGCCATTTTTGGCTTGCATTAGTGGTGGCCGCTCAAAAGAGGTTTTACTGTAGTAAGATCTGGATCAAGTACAGTATTCTACCCCAGACCAATAAAAGACTGACCCAGTCACATGATGATATTGGCTTATCACCGCCATCATTCTGCTGTTATTTAGATTAGGAGGGTATGGTACATATTCTGATCTTAACCAATCACCCAGCCACAATGATAATTTGTTTGTGTTTAATTTTATACAATACATTATCAAAACTTTCAGTTTTAATCCTTGCAATGATATTGTTAGGATATTTCTAGTGGTCATAGAGCCATAAGTATAATGTGTATAGAAACAAACCAGAAGGATTTTATCATGTTTATAAAACTTGTTAAGGAGAATGACACTCCTGTCTTGCTTGCTTCTATCTTTCATTCACTTGAAGCTGGAATTGCTGACACAATTTCAGCTTCAAGTGACGAAAAATATTTTTTATTTTTTAATCTTCAATATTTAATTATTGGATTAAATGAGCATCTAACTTTTTTCAAATTTAGTGATATTTCTATTGATCAGAAACATGCTTGAAACCGTATATATATTTACGGTTCCAGCAGCACAAGGGTTAACTACAAATGAATTTGTACTATTTAACCCTTTCACCACTGAAGCCCGTTTTTATGTGCTGAATGCCATATCAAAACATGCTAATCTGACAAATTAGGCCCTTCGAGCCCCGATGTCGTCTATATTGAACTATGGTATTGTTTCCTTATGTTTTAACCCTCGTGCTGCTAGGACCGTATATATATATATGGTTTTATGCAATTTTTATATCAATAGAAATATCACTAAGTTTTTATAAAACAGTTTTTGGTAGATGATTTGGTAGATGATTTGGTAGATTAGCAACTCCAGCTTCAAACGAATGTAAAATATGCACAAAACAATTCAGCAGTACAAGGGTTAATGACCTTGATAACCAGCTTTTAAAAATTAAATATCTCTTAAATCTGAGAAAAGCATATTCATTTTGACCTTAATTTTGCAAATTGAACTAATTTTTAGTCAGTTGATGTTGTGTATCGCGGTAACGAGACACAACTTCAAGTGACTTACTTTTATTAACTCGGAACTTTAGAGGTGAATGCTCACTTCTCCTGCAAATTGTCTTAATAAAAAAAGCTAAAAAGTGCTATAGGTAAAGTTTATTGCATGTGCTGACAGGTTTCTCTTGGCGGAAATGGATGTCTACATTGACACGAGTGACAACACAGGAAACAAGACGAACTGGTCCAGTTACTACAC
This sequence comes from Flabesymbios commensalis, assembly GCA_964017125.1. NCBI lineage: Eukaryota > Metazoa > Annelida > Polychaeta > Terebellida > Flabelligeridae > Flabesymbios > Flabesymbios commensalis. The sequence continues at coordinate 8,536,960 of OZ024913.1, forward strand.
CGGTGGGTCAGATCTAGTTGTTAATCCATCGTTACTGAAGGCAGAAGATAATGAGTGTGATCCCGGGTGTCTGGCACAAGCAATAGAACATGGCATGGAGATGGTGCCAGAAAAACAATGGCCAAACTGGATTGTAAGAACTAATATCTTAACTAATTTCTCCACTATTTAGGATATTAGTTTGTGTACAAAGAAGCTGTGTTGCATCTGTTTTCCCTTCTGTTGGCAAAGATATATACTTGCTACCGTTTGATTTAAAAAATTGTACCCACTAGTAAATTGTACTAACTTTGAAATAATTGTTTTAAAACTTTTGACTTTTCGACTTCATTCAGCAAGCCTTGATCACATGCTGATGTCATGGAGGTGAAAAGGCTCAGACATCGGTGGAATGAGCTTGTTGTAGATTGGGGGTAGCTGGTAGCCTTGGTTCCTGTTCTTGATTGGCGTCATTGGCGTAAATGGATGGTCTTGTTCACTTGACCCCTATGCCAGTCTAATTCTCTTTCGAGGGCTTTGGTGTTGGTAATTGAAACACTGTGGCCGGTGTTGAGGCAGTGTTTGTCAACTGTAGGTTTGTCCAATTTAGTGTGTTCTTTGAACCTAAGACCCAGCGATTCTCCTAGATATGTATGTTGTGCATCATCATTACAGGTGATGTGATATATTGTGCCATATTGATTTTCCAGCGGGGTCTTATCCTTAGGATGGGCCAACATTGACCTCAGGGTATTGGGCAGCTTATTCTCACCACCAGGACATCAGTATCTGATCAAGTCTAAACGTCATAAGTTGAACCAATAATGACATATTTTCCACATTTTATTAATTTTTAGTCTTATATAGGTACTCATTTTGGAATTGATTTAAGATAAATTGATTGAAGGTGATTTAATATAATACATATACTATTCCATAGTGTGATGAAAGATTGTTGGAATTCTGATTTGATAACCCTTTTTTCAGTTACCAAGATTATGTACAAAGAACATATTGTCTCCCTGGGATCGGGTGATGATGTCACTGGGATTATTGTTGCCAGGATCAGTTGTCATTGAGGACAAGGTCAGTGTAATCTTAACCTGGGATCAGTTGTCATTGAGGACAAGGTCAGTGTAATCCTCACCTGGGATCAGTTGTCATTGAGGACAAGGTCAGTGTAATCTTAACCTGGGATCAGTTGTCATTGAGGACAAGGTCAGTGTAATCTTAACCTGGGATCAGTTGTCATTGAGGACAAGGTCAGTGTAATCCTCACCTGGGATCAGTTGTCATTGAGGACAAGGTCAGTGTAATCCTCACCTGGGATCAGTTGTCATTGAGGACAAGGTCAGTGTAATCCTCACCTGGGATCAGTTGTCATTGAGGACAAGGTCAGTGTAATCTTAACCTGGGATCAGTTGTCATCAAGGACAAGGTCAGTGTAATCTTAACCTGGGATCAGTTGTCATCAAGGACAAGGTCAGTGTAATCCTCACCTGGGATCAGTTGTCATTGAGGACAAGGTCAGTGTAATCCTCACCTGGGATCAGTTGTCATTGAGGACAAGGTCAGTGTAATTTTAACCTGGGATCAGTTGTCATTGAGGACAAGGTCAGTGTAATCTTAACCTGGGCTCTGTTGTCATTGAGGACAAGGTCAGTTTAATCTTAACCTGGGATCAGTTGTCATCGAGGACAGGGTCAGTGTAATTTTAACCTGGGATCAGTTGTCATTGAGGACAAGGTCAGTGTAATCTTAACCTGGGATCAGTTGTCATCAAGGACAAGGTCAGTGTAATCTTAACCTGGGATCAGTTGTCATTGAGGACAAGGTCAGTGTAATCTTAACCTGGGATCGGTTGTCATCGAGGACAAGGTCAGTTTAATCTTAACCTGGGATCAGTTGTCAGTGGTCAGTGAAATCTTAACATTACATCGCTCAAATATTTTTGTATAAACCAAGTAGACAAGGTTTTTTTAGGCTTGGCGGATATCTATTGTCGTGATGTGGTGCGTCCGCCCGTCCGTGCGACTGTCCACAACTTTTAGACTATAACTTGTTTCGCGTAACTGGAATGCACATTAAACTTCACATACAGGTTAATCATGGCAAAAGCTTGATTAATTTCATATTTGACCTTCCTGTGACCCCTATGACCTCTTTTCTGATCAACACATTTTCTCGTTTACGTGATCCACATTTTTTGGCGGATATCTATTGTCGTGATGTGGTGCGTCCGCCCGTCCGTGCGACTGTCCACAACTTTTAGACTATAACTTGTTTCGCGTAACTGGAATGCACATTAAACTTCACATACAGGTTAATCATGGCAAAAGCTTGATTAATTTCACATTTGACCTTCCTGTGACCCCTATGACCTCTTTTCTGATCAACACATTTTCTCGTTTACGTGATCCACATTTTTTATGTATCGCTTCCAAATTTATACCATATATATATCCATTTCACTAATAGCTTGGATTTCAGACACAAACTAGATCATGGCGGCTAAATGGCAGATTTTCTGCCATTTTTTTTCTTACATGTAAGCGTAATATCTGCTAAACCTGTAAAATGTGCACTTGCAGGTAGGAATATCCCATGAAAAATTTTAATTGATCAAATTCAAACCTGTGGCCACTTTTGACAATAATATGCGTAATAACTGGAAAACAGTGCCATATAGCTAGACCATTACTATTGAACAAAATGTGCGGTTTCAGGTAAGGAAATACTATGAAATTTTTTAACTTTATCAAGTTAAAATATTTACGACCTGTGGCCTTTTTTTACTTTAATATGCTTAATAACTGGAAAATCGTGCCAGATTGCCAGACCAATACTAATAAACAAAAGGTGCGATTTGAGGAAGGCAATTATTAACATCAAAATTTGTTATATCTGGAAAACCATGCCAGATATTAGGACCATTGTTAACTATTGAACAAACAGTGCGGTTTTAGAGGATTTTCCTGAGAAATTTCAACTCAGTAAAATTAAAAATAGCAGACTTGAAGTCATTGTTGACTTACGGTAAATATTCCTAATATCCGGAAAACCGTGCCCGATAGCTAGATCAGTACTATAAAACAAAATGTGCGGCTTCAGAAAGGGACATGCCCTGAAAAATTTCTTTCCCATTACATTTAAAATGACCGTGTTGTGGCCATTATTGACTATAATATGTGTAATATCTGGAAAAACATACCAGATAGCAAAACTATTTCTATTGAACAAAATTTGCTGTTTCTGGGAGGGATAAGCCCTGAAGAATTTAAACACAATTAATTTCAAAATATAACTTGAAATATTATGCGTAATACCTGGAAAGCTGTGTCAGATAGCTGGACCATTACTATAACTATACTATACAAAGAGTATAATATCTGGAAAATCATGGAAGATAGCTAGACCACTACTGTGGTCTAGCTATCATTTTTTACCCGCCTTTTAATTTTAATACTAATGACCAGTTCTCGGACAAGTTCAATAATGGCTGAAAAAAAAATGGCCAATGTATTGCAATTTTTCGCATTTCACATCAATAATTTGACCTTGTGTGCGCTACAGCTTGAAAAGTTTTTTTCATGTATTCTCTTCAAATTTGTTATGCATGCTACTAATAAGCAGTTCTCGGACAAGTTCAAGAATGGCCAAAAAAAAATTAAAAATGCATTTTACATCAATAATTTGACCTTGTGGGCGCGATAACTTAAAAAGTTTTTCATCTATCTTCTCCAAATTTGTTATGCATGTTACTAATAAGCAGTTCTCGGACAAGTTCAATAATGGCTGAAAAAAAATCGAAATGGCCGATTTATTGAGATTTTTCACATTTTACGTCAATAATTTGACCTTGTGGGCGTGATAACATGAGAAGTTTTTCATGTACATGTACCGTTCCCAAATTTGTTATGCATGCTACTAACGACCAGTTCTCGGACAAGTTCAATAATGGCTGAAAAAAAATCTTATTGGCCGATTTATTGAGATTTTTTGCATTTTACATCAATAATTTGACCTTGTGGGCGCAATAACTTGAAGGTCAATAATGGCGGAGGGCTATTGTTGAGTGTGCTCTTGTTTCAAATGATTTTCACTTTTAAACGATGATTAGAGACTGACGCTTATTTCCATCGCCGACGGGCCTAGTTCAATTTTTAAATCACAAATGTCTTAGTTAGCTGTTTCCACTTCATTTGAATACATATACTAAGGGTCTACGGCTATTATAAATATTTTATTTTTTTCAGTCCGAGGACGTTTTTTATACTTTAGAATATGATGTCTATAGACGTCAGATTCTAACATATAATGTCGGTCCCCGCACTGTGAGGGTTAATGTGCTGATCCCTGTTTTCAGCCTTTTTTTTTCTCTGTTCATTGCGATGCACAGTACTCTCTCTGTTCATTGCGATGCACAGTACTCTCTCTGTTCATTGCGATGCACAGTACTCTCTCTGTTCATTGCGATGCACAGTACTCTTTCTGTTCATTGCGATGCACAGTACTCTCTCTGTTCATAGCGATGCACAGTACTCTCTCTGTTCATTGCGATGCACAGTACTCTCTCTGTTCATTGCGATACACAGTACTCTCTCTGTTCATCGCGATGTACAGTACTCTCTCTGTTCATTGCGATGCACAGTACTCTCTCTGTTCATCGCGATGCACAGTACTCTCTCTGTTCATTGCGATGCACAGTACTCTCTCTGTTCATCGCGATGCACAGTACTCTCTCTGTTCATCGCGATGCACAGTACTCTCTCTGTTCATTGCGATGCACAGTACTCCATACTTTTTTCTCCGTGCATGACTATGCACATTACTTTGTACTCGCATTGTACATTATGTAAGTATTTTTTTACATTACTTTGTACTTACATTGACATTATGTAAGTAAGTACAGTGGAACCTGCTATGAGCAGCCACTCTTATGAGCAGCCAACCTCCTATGGGAGCCACTTGGACATCACCCAAAATGGCATTTTGTATACAAATGAACCTCCTATGTGCAGCCACCTGCATTAAAAGGCCACTTTTCCTGTGTCACAAGGGTGGCTGCTCATAACATGGAAGTTGTGGGTCCCGGTATCCAGACACAACTTCAAGTGGGTAAAAATATAAATTTGCTATAAACGTTTTCAGACAAGTTTCAAATCGCAAATCAAGCTTCAAATTTGAAATGTCACTAAACTGATCAAATAGATTTTGGTAGATGGCTAGGTGATTAATTAATTCAAATATGTCTATTGTAACTAAAAATATGTCATGAAGCTGGAAATGGCATCAGCAATTCCAACTTGAATTAACCCTCATCCTGCAGATAACGACTATTGTCGTTTTTGACTTATTTTATTAGCCGATTAAATCATTGTTATTGGTAATAAAATGACTGTTTAATAATTAATATTTGTAAATGTGTGGTCCCAAATTAAACACATATGAGTAATTTGCAACCACTCGAGGTTGTGGATCGCGGTAGCGAGACAAAACATTAAGTGGTTGAAAAATTTAAATAAATAAACTTAGCATGATAAGGGTTAAATGAATAGTAGTGAAACAATTCAGCAAGTCTAAGAATAGCAAATAACTTGTCTAGAGAATCTATAATCTGTATACAGATTATGAATAACAATGTGTATAATCTGCACATAGATTATGAATAACAATGTGTGCGTTTGTTATCTATCTATAATCTGCATATAGATTATGAATAACAATTCAGTGTTTATTATCTATCTATAATCTGCATATAGATTATGAATAACAATGTGTGTGTTTATTATCTATCTATAATCTGCATATAGATTATGAATAACAAATCAGTGTTTATTATCTATCTATAATCTGCATATAGATTATGAATAACAATTCAGTGTTTATTATCTATCTATAATCTGCATATAGATTATGAATAACAATGTGTGTGTTTATTATCTATCTATAATCTGCATATAGATTATGAATAACAATTCAGTGTTTATTATCTATCTATAATCTGCATATAGATTATGAATAACAATTCAGTGTTTATTATCTATCTATAATCTACATATAGATTATGAATAACAATGTGTGTGTTTATTATCTATCTATAATCTGCATATAGATTATGAATAACAATTCAGTGTTCATTATCTATCTATAATCTGCATATAGATTATGAATAACAATGTGTGTGTTTATTATCTATCTATAATCTGCATATAGATTATGAATAACAATGTGTGTGTTTATTATCTATCTATAATCTGCATATAGATTATGAATAACAATTCAGTGTTTATTATCTATCTATAATCTGCATATAGATTATGAATAACAATTCAGTGTTTATTATCTATCTATAATCTGCATATAGATTATGAATAACAATGTGTGTGTTTATTATCTATCTATAATCTGCACATAGATTATGAATAACAATGTGTGTGTTTATTATCTATCTATAATCTGCATATAGATTATGAATAACAATGTGTGCGTTTGTTATCTATCTATAATCTGCATATAGATTATGAATAACAATGTGTGTGTTTATTATCTATCTATGATCTGCATATAGATTATGAATAACAATGTGTGTGTTTATTATCTATCTAGAATCTGCATATAGATTATGAATAACAATGTGTGCGTTTGTTATCTATCTATAATCTGCATATAGATTATGAATAACAATTCAGTGTTTATTATCTATCTATAATCTACATATAGATTATGAATAACAATGTGTGTGTTTATTATCTATCTATAATCTGCATATAGATTATGAATAACAATGTGTGTGTTTATTATCTATATATAATCTGCATATAGATTATGAATAACAATGTGTGTGTTTATTATCTATCTATAATCTACATATAGATTATGAATAACAATGTGCGTTTATCATCTTGCAGAATGAGTGCAGAGATGAGGTGAAGAGTTTTCTGCAGCGTGTTCGTGCTGTACGTGAGATACCGGCATTTAAATGGGGAGGATATGACCCAGTGCTGGGAGACGACCAAGTCGTGGCTTACCTCAGACACGCACTCGGAAAACTCTACGAAAGATATCTAATAGTGGCCAACTTTGGAGAGAAACCTGTCTACAGAAACCTGAATGTGAAAATATTAAAGATACAGATTCCTGTAAATGGTACCTTAGTGTTCAGTACTAATACTGAGACGGCATTGGGACATCCTGTACCAATAAACAACCTCAAGCTGGAGCCACAGCAAGCTGTCGTCGTTAAATTTTCTTCAGGCGCCATATGATCAACCTTTTATATATTTGGTGAAACTTATTTGCCAAAAATAATTTGAAATTGAAATTCAATACTCACATAGTCTTAGTTTTATTGCTAACTATAATCTATTTGATTGTTTGGGATCTGAATCAATCGTTAGCATTGATATTGACAATATAATCTATTTTTTTTTTTTTAATTTTTGTTTTTTTTAAATGAATAGTTTTTACAAGTGCCATCATTAGCCACTGCATCACTAGAATAAGAAAATCAATGTTAATTTTGTCAAGTCAATAAATTGTGGCCTTGCACATAATACAGTACTGTGCAATTGAAACTTGCCAGGGGGGAAGGGGAAATGAAAGGGAAAGGGAATTCATGTTTCCCGGTGAATTCCCTTCCACTTTTTTTCACGGTAGCCACTGGAGAAATCAGGGGAATTAGATTTCCCCAAGAAAAAGGGGGGAAATGAGGGAAAACTGTTTCACCAAAATTCCCATCTAGTGAATTTGCGTGAAACAGGTGGGGGGAATGAAAGGGAAATGAAAGGGAATTTCGTTTTCACGACAAGTTTCAATTGCACAGTACTGTATCTTATTTTACTGTACTAAAATCTGATGCCAATACAATTTTCCCATTATTTTAATCCATCATACTTACCACCTGACTAAACTATGTTCATCGTACTACTTTTTAAAATGTTTTCTACCTTTCAAATTGAACAATAAATGTCTTCATTATATGGTATTTTTATTTTTGTTTATAGTATATCTCTCAGGAGATCAATTTTCTTTCAACATTTTTGACGCAAATCGATTTAGCTTCTAAAAAATAAATATATTTTCATGTTCACGATCTCTCACTTTCCGGGGTACAACATATATGTATGTAACAACTAACCATTGTATCAAACTAAAAAAATAATAATGTAATAATAAGCAAACAAGGCACATTGACCCAATGTCGGTTTGACAACGAATGTATATAAATTTACATTTTATTATGTACAATACTCATGATCAGTGATGATACTGCTCTGCCAGGCCGGGTGCCATTCGTCTACCAGCGTTGTGTCCTCGGCTCTCAACAGTGCTGCATGGTCCGAGTCCGCCCTCTTCCGGTGCGCTATCACGCATGGTCCATGTGTTGGATCCTCTTCTTCCCTGGGGTTCGTATAGGAGTCTTGACTTCTCCATCAATCTTCGTCCTCTATAGAGACCACAACATGTGATTTACACGTAGTTGGCCTCTGCGCCAGGTGGTTCAGATAACTTCGGTCACACTCGACGTCCAGCTCTGCACTGCCCACCTCTGGCCACTCCCCAGTAAACACAAAACACTTGTATAGCATTTGTACAATGTTGGACCAACGTCGTAGACGTTGGGCCGACGTTGTACAAATGGTATACAAATGTTTTGTGTTTACTGGGTCACCACCCAAAACAACCCCGCATCAAAACGTACGTAAGTACATGGCATACAAAATACCTTTCAACAGCTGACCATCTCCAGCCCCGTACGCTTGAACACGTGAACGCCGCAGTGTGGGCCGCTATGTAGCCTGCACACGAGCGGTCGTCCACCCCTGATCACTACAGGCATTCAATTCTGTGACACATACATCCCTTAGGGTGTGAAGATACGCTTTTTGGGGTTATGGAATTTCACCTAGGCCTACTTGGTATAAACATATTTATTTGGATTTCCGAGTAGCACAAGTGCTAATACAAAGGATCTCCTACAAAGCAGTTCTACAAAGGATCTCCTACTTAAATGGCCGACCATACTTAGCTTAAAGGTGTAGTCAACTGTTAAAATTCACGGGACAAGGGTCCCCCAGAAGGCAATAGTGCCTGTGGGTAGGCCAAGTCCCTATTGCATAATAATACTAAATATGCGTTTCATACCTAAAGCCTCATTAAGAGCAAGTTCTCAAATCACAGCAAGTTCATATATACTTGAGCGACATCTATGAGTTTATAATTCAAAGATTTTGGCCCTTACCCCTACTTGGTCGCTTGCTTGCAAACAAACTGACTGTATTACTGCGGGGATGTTGAAACTGCTTGACCCAAGCTTGTATTGACATGCCCAGTAAACACAAAACATTTGTATGACTTTATGCAATGTTGGACCAACGTCGAAGACGTTGGGCCGACGTTGTATAAATGTTATGCAAATGTCTTGTGTTTGCTGGGCAGGCGGACTTTCTCTCAAACATTGTACATTTATTCAATGTTGTTTCAATGTTGGGCCAGCGTCGCAGACGTTGGCCTAGCATTAAAACATCATTGGATCAATGTCCCGTTTAAGTAGTATCTTGTAATCAGTTCAGTGGCTATATTAATGCCGTCAATCTGTACTCAATAGGCTACTGTTGGCCTACCCTTGACCGTCCCAGGCATGCGCGTCTTGCAGTTGAATCATTCTTTAAACATGCCTGATTTCTGGCCACATTTTGTTTCCTGAGCAGATCTCGGAAACCCATTTGTGGATTTATTTTATATTGCACACACACATCCCTTGCGGTGTGTAGATGTGCCTTTTGGGATTTATAGAATTTGACCTACTTAAATGGCAGACCATCGGCCATAATTATGTCACCCCTCTGTACACAGAATGGGAGACATATAGGTTCACTTCTCACCGCTCATGCTGTCTGTGTCTCTGTGTGTGATTGTGCAGGCAGTCAAACACGATATGTTCACCCAATGCTGGGCTAATGTTGGCCCACCGTCTACGACGCTGACCCAACATTAGCCCAGTATTGGGTTACCGTGTCGTGTTTGGCACCAGGCTGAATGTGGGCCAGCGTCACAGACGTCGGGCCAACATTAACCCAGCTTTGGTTCAAAGCATCGTGCCGGTAGTAGCCTACAGCCAGCATTAAGTAGGCCTACTGAGTAGGATCTAATAGACGGGTCAGCACCGGCGACGCTGGCCTAATATTTAACAGACATTAGGTCGGTGTCGGCTTGTTCTCGCCGCTAGCACTGCCAGACCAGCAAACACGAGGCGCTGAACCAGTGCTGGTTTAATGCTGGGCCAGCGTCGCAGACGGTGGGCCAGAATTGGACCAGCATTGGTCAAAAGTCTCGTGTTTGCTGGGAGTGTTAAGAGGCCACATTGTGTTTTGAACATCGCCGGGTGTGAAGATATTAAAACTGTTGCCCCACTGATTGAGTCTAAAGACGATTTAGTTACTGGAGACCATCTTCCCGGCATCAAGTCTTGACACAGCGAGGCCTCAGGAGTAGCGAACCTTGTGGGGGGAGATGCTGTAGAAAAAAAGGGGTTCCACCACATCAAAATACATAGTCTCTACTGTCCACAGGAGCCATTTAATAACATTAATTACGAAAGCCATTGACACTACATCTATTACCTATCAACCTTTATGGTTATGCTGCTAGAGAGGAGACATCTCCAGTTTTTTACAAAAAACTAGACTCTTCTAGTTATGTCTCCCCCTCTGTCTACAGAGGTGGGTGACATACTGGTTTACCTGTGTCCGCTCAGTGCGTTCTGTCCATATGTCTGTCCCATTCATTTCTGTCCTGCGTATAGCAGTGTTGCCAAAAGGCTGTATGTGCTCACTTGTAAATCAAGTATATACTTCCTTTTCGCTGGGATCACTGCGCTCCCTTGCCTGTCGCAGCCCTTCCGAAAGACGGTATATGCGCACTTGTGAAATAAGCAGATACTTCCATCTCGCTGTCTGCAGCAGTGCCTGTCATAGCCCTTCCAAAATACGATACATGCACACTTGTGAAATAAGCAGATACTTCCATTCCACTGTCTGCAGCAGCGCACCACGCTGAATATGCACGCGCTCCCGCCAGCATGAAGTACTGACTAGGGCTGGATGGATACTGGCCAGCACCGGCGACGCTGGCTCAACATTTAACAGGTATTGGGTCAGTGTCAGCTTGTAATCGCCGCCAGCAATAAGTACTAACAGACCAGCTGCTATTGAACGCAGCCCTTAAAACACCATAAAACACAGGGCGTTGAACCAGTGCTGGTTTGATGCTGGGCCAGGTCCCAGACAGTGGTCCAGCATTGGCCCAGCATTGAGTCAATGCCTCGTGTTTTCTGTGAGTGTTGACAAACCGCATTGTGTTTCGCACATCAGCGTGGTTCCAAAACGGAATAATAAATTCCGTTTAATACATAGTCTCTACTGTCCACAGGAGCCATTTAATAACATTAATTACAAAAGCCATTGACATTACATCTATTAGCTATCAACCTTTATGGTTATGCTTTATGGTTTACAAAAAACTAGACCCTTCTAGTTAATTTGAATATTCCTGATATCTGACAAACCGTTACAGATAGCTCGACCATTAATATAAAACAAAATGTGCAGTTTCAGGTAGGGATATATAACTGTCGTTCCGGAGTTCAGGGTTCAGTTTTCATGGTGTTGGTGTTTGTTCCCTGTTTACTTTTAAATATTTAATATCATAAGGAGTCTACTCCGGGGGTTTGAAGTTCGAATCCATTGTTGAGAGGACGGTGTTATCAGATTCTCATATCACCATCCTCATATCACTAAATTGTCGTTGCCTACAGTCTGTCCGACGGTGGTATCCAGTCAGTCAATTCTCAAGCGATTTTCATGAAATTTTGTAAACCTTATTTTCTACTCATTTGGCATCGATCCTGAAAATTTCGTAAAAAAATATTGGATAATTCAAAAGTTGGACCATTTGACATGTAGTAAATGTCCATTTATGACGCTCCTCTATACCATGTATAAACCCATTTAACTTCATTCCGGTTTATTCTCAGAGTTGCGTTACATGTCAAATGGTCTAACTTTTGAAAAACTAAATGGAATTTTGCGAAATTTCCAGGGTTCTTGCCAAATGACTAGATAATAATTGTTGCAAAATTTCGTGACAATCGCTTGAGAATTGACTGACTGGATACCAAAAAGCTTACTTTCATTTTGGACCGTCCTCCACCGTCGGACAGACTGTAGTATATTTGGAATGTCAAAAGTTGTTAAAAGATTTATTCGTCTAGATGTAGCACATCAAGATGTAACACATCACATTAAAAGTCAATTATTTCGATGCCCTGATCGCACATTAGATGTTATAATGTATTGTGACATTTAAAAGGTTAACCCTCGATGTCCTGGGACCCATTTCACTAAACACCCTAACTTTGATCTTAGCTTCTCTTATTTCCATTAGAAAAGATAAGATACATCTTTTCTAATGGAAATAAGAGAAGCTAAGATAATATCAAAGTTAAGATGTTGAGTGAATTGGGATCAATCGCAACTTTTTTTATGGAAATGAGATAGGATCAAATTTATGACTCTTTGTAATATGCGCCCCTGGGCCCCATCCCACTAGCCATCTTAAAATTAAGATTATCTTAACTTTCTTTTATTTGCATTGCAAACGGTAAGATAAATCTTAACTTTTTTAATGCAAATAAGAAAAAGTGAAGATGATCTTAATTTTAAGATGGTTCGTGGGATGGGCCCCTGATCGTACATCACATGTTAAATTAATTAAATATAATCATAAATTATCAGAACAAAAGTGTAAACTATAATGCCACCATCTTGGCTTTGATAACTCCTAGATGCTTTCAAAACATAAAAAAATAAAACAATGTAATAAGTTTGTCGTCATCGATTTAGTCAGGAAGGGGGTGTTACAAAAGAAGATGGGAGTTTTATTTCAAAATGAAAAATATAATAGATAAAAAATGGCCACCATCTTGGACTGACCCTCAGATGACCTTGAAACCTAAAAATAACCGTTTTAATGAATTTGTTGTCATAGATTTAGTCCAAAATTACACTATAAGATTGCATCTATTTTCAAACGTTAGAAAATATTCAGATTCAAAATAGGACGCCGGCGACCATCTTGAATTTCCGCTTCTCGCAAGTTTTCAGATTTTTTTCAGGAGTTAACCCTGTGTAACAAGCCCGTATAGAACGACGCATAGAACATCAATCACTAATTACAGTCTATACGCAGATATTTTTTCAATCCTGAAATTATCAATTAATATGCTCTATAGAACCATTCATAATATAGAATACGGGAACATTATTAGATTATGTTTGTACTGATTAATACATTTGAATAAAGAAAAGGGTCGAATCAGTAAGCCTATACCCAGCAAACATGAGACGTTAACCCAATTTGTAACTGCTTACTTGGAAAGTAAGCAGTTACAACATTTTGGCTTTGATTCTGATTCTGTCTACATCTGGCTTTACACGACAGTTCTGTTAAGCCAAAAGACCGTAACCACTTACTTGAAAAGTGAGCAGTTACTTTCTTTTGACACTACACGGCAGTTGTGTAAAACCAAAAGGCAGTAACTGCCGATTGCCTTTTGGCTTTGCAATGTAGGTCTGAAAAGCTGAAATTCCGTAACTGCTTACTTAAGTAAGTAACCAGTTACTGCCTTTTGTTTCTTCCCCATCCACGTGTGAAAGTTAGTATTGTGGGGAGCCTCCGTGACCGAGAGGTAGCGTGCTCGGCCTCAGACCACCAGGGCTCGAATTTCGAATTCTGTGTCTGGAGGACAGTGTCATCTCAATCATCTCACCATCCTCAGGAGGTTCTCCTGGCCCAGTTTAGCCTATATGTGCACAAAGGTGGCCTAAAGCCCGATTCATTTCATTTCATTTTCATTTTGGCATTGCAAAGCAGTAGGCCTACACTATTATGATGATTATGATGTGAATAGGCTTATAGCAGTACACTTACATAGTACAGGACTGTTATTTATAATGTGAATATAACAGCCATTTATATTGTTGATGTGACATAACGTTGGTGTTCATTGTGATCTAAATCTAAACGTGCGGTGTGGGTGCAATATCAGACATTGGTCTAGCCATAGAGCGTAAGTTATTCAGGTGAGATAGATCATAAATAAGCAGACAGAGTAATATATTTTAAGCATGTGTTTGGAAATAATATATATAGAATAAATACGATATGCGTTGATTATCACGAATCCAATGCCAACATAATCATTGTATAAGACACTGGTGAACTTGAAAATATTTTCGATTTAACAACTATTGAAAACTTTAAATCAATAACCAACAACAATATCATACAAGCTTGCAATAAAACATGAACATAAAGAACTAAACTATTTGTTTTGACGATATCCTACATAGCGTATGTCTAAATCGTATTGCAAACAATAACATTAAACATTAGAAATCAAAGGTCAAACATAGCTGACAAGCCAGTGTGTGTACGTAATTTAGCAATAATTTATGTAGGCTTGTATATTCTTTTTAACTGAAGTTATTGATTGCTGGCCTTTGTTCAATTCTGAAATTGTTTAATTGTGAATTAAATAACAGTCACGTATATCTGGAATATTTTGTCATTTGTATTAAATCTTGTGAAATCCATGAAACACATCGCTCCTGTCTTTTGGATCAGATATCGTCAGGATGACCTGTGAACTTGAAATGCCTTCTGCATGTGTACGGCAGTGTACAAATATATGTCACTTAATACCAGATGTATATTATTTAGAAGCTGTAACGACAGAATAAACTTTTGGCCTCATCAGTAAGTTTTAAAATTATTATTTTCAAAAATCTAATACATTTTTAGATCATGTGTAATCAATGAAAACGTTTAGCGTACAATTTCAGAAGGTGAGAAAGCAAATAATAACGAAATAATGCCACTTTTTGCCTAGTGTACTAGTGTTCTTGAATCCATGGTATGTAGTGGATCTACTGGCGCTGCTTTGTCGCTATGACCCCTGTAGTTTATAACTACAATCAGTTTCCTCGGAGAGCAGCCATACATTGCTTACCAAAGTTGTCCAGGAACCTGATTTGCAAGGTATTCTATAAGTCCCTTAACGTTCGCGCCGGAGTTCAGGGCTCGGGGTTTTAGTGTTTCTTCACTGTTTGCTCTGAAATATTTAATATTGTCAGGAATCTACTCCGGGTTTGAATCCATTGTTGGGAGGACAGTGTTATCTGTTTCTCATATCACCCAGGGGCGGATCCAGGATTTGAAAAAGAAGGGGGCGCAGGGGGTTTGGGGGCTCGCCCTCAGAATTTTTTTGCCAAATTAGGGGGCTTTTTAAAGACATTGACGCAAAAGGGGTGGACGTGCGCCCCCTTCTGGATCCGCGCCTGTCACCATCCTCGTATCACTGAAATTTCGTTGCCCAGTACATTCGTATGTCTGAAGCCTCGTGCTCATTCATTCAGCCATTCATGCACAACGGATTTACATGGATTTTATATTCACCTCCCATAACCAGGTCATCTGCACCGATGGTAGGGTGACATTTTTGTGATTTCTTATTCGTCCAGATGTTTTTTTTCAATTTTAAGTTGTTAAGGTATTTATTGGTCTACATGTAACACATCCAGATGTAACACATCACATTGAAAGTCAATTAACGCTTACAGTGCCGGACCGACTTTAGTCGTCAGAATCTGACGTCTGTGAAACTATTTATAATGGCCGTAGACCCATAACATAGGTATTCAAATGAATCAGAAAGAACTGATTAAGACTTTTATGATGATTTCAAATTGAAAAAAACCCCTTTGGTTTCCATAGTTTATACATAAGTATTTCAGCGCTTTAAGGGTTAGCTCTATTTTCCTGGATGTCTGTTTACCACTTGTTTGTTTGTTGTTATTTTTACTTCATTTAAAGCTGGAATTGTTGATGCAATTTCTAGCTCCAAATGACAAAAATATATTGGATAAAGTCATCTCCCACATTGCATGATATGATCCACAACTTCAAGTAAGTGGCAATTATTCAGATTGACAAAATGGAAATAAACTATTTTCAAATATTGCTGATTGATTTCACGTTTTATCGTTTACATCTTTAAACGCTGATATGTGATGTGTTGAAAATAAAAAAAAACGGGGGTTAAACGGTTACCTAGGCGTCTACTACAGACTACTTTATCTATTTGAGTGACGCTACATATGGCTTGAAACCTGCCTGAGGAACAATTATACAGGGGTCTAGCAGGACAAGGGTTAACATTTAAACATACATACAGAGGTCTAGCAGGACAAGGGTTAACATTTAAACATACATACAGGGGTCTAGCAGGTCAAATGTTACCATTTAAACATAGATACAGGGGTCTAGCAGGACAAGGGTTAACATTTAGACATAGATACAGAGGTCTAGCAGGGCAAGGGTTAACATTTAAACATAGATACAGAGGTCTAGCAGGGCAAGGGTTAACATTTAAACATAGATACAGAGGTCTAGCAGGGCAAGGGTTAACATTTAAACATAGATACAGAGGTCTAGCAGGGCAAGGGTTAACATTTAAACATAGATACAGGGGTCTAGCAGGACAAGGGTTAACATTTAAACATAGATACAGAGGTCTAGCAGGGCAAGAGTTAACATTTAAACATAGATACAGAGGTCTAGCAGGACAAGGGTTAACCTTTAAACATAGATACAGGGGTCTAGCAGGTCAAAGGTTAACATTTAAACATAGATACAGGGGTCTAGCAGGACAAGGGTTAACATTTAAACATAGATACAGGGGTCTAGCAGGACAAGGGTTAACATTTAAACATAGATACAGGGGTCTAGCAGGACAAGGGTTAACATTTAAACATAGATACAGGGGTCCACCAGGTCAAAGGTTAACATTTAAACATAGATACAGTGGTCCAGCAGGTCAAAGGTTAACATTTAAACATAGATACAGGGGTCTAGCAACACAAGGGTTAATATTTAAACATAGATACAGGGGTCTAGCATGTCAAAGGTTAACATTTAAACATAGATACAGGGGTCTAGCAACACAAGGGTTAATATTTAAACATAGATACAGGGGTCTAGCATGTCAAAGGTTAACATTTAAACATAGATGCAGGGGTCTAGCAGGACAAAGGTTAATATTCAAACTTAGATACAGGGGTCTAGCATGTCAAAGGTTAACATTTAAACATAGATACAGGGGTCTAGCAACACAAGGGTTAATATTTAAACATAGATACAGGGGTCTAGCATGTCAAAGGTTAACATTTAAACATAGATACAGGGGTCTGGCAGGACAAGGGTTAACCTTTAAACATAGATATAGGTGTCTAGCAGGACAAGGGTTAACATTTAAACATAGATACAGGGGTCTAGCAGGTCAAAGGTTAACCTTTAAACATAGATACAGGGGTCTAGCAGGGCAAGGGTTAACCTTTAAACATAGATACAGGGGTCTAGCATGTCAAAGGTTAACATTTCAACATAGATACAGGGGTCTAGCAGGACAAGGGTTAACCTTTAAACATAGATATATGTGTCTAGCAGGACAAGGGTTAACACTTAAACATAGATACAGAGGTCTAGCAGGACAAGAGTTAACCTTTAAACATAGATACAGGGGTCTAGCAGGTTAAAGGTTAACCTTTAAACATAGATACAGGGGTCTAGCAGGACAAGGGTTAACCTTTAAACATAGATACAGGGGTCCAGCAGGTCAAAGGTTAACCTTTAAACATAGATACAGGGGTCTAGCAGCACAAGGGTTGTCATTTAAACATAGATACAGGGGTCTACCAGGTCAAAGGTTAACCTTTAAACATAGATACAGGGGTCTAGCAGGTCAAAGGTTAACCTTTAAACATAGATACAGGGGTCTAGCAGGACAAGGGTTAACCTTTAAACATAGATACAGGGGTCTAGCAGGTCAAAGGTTAACCTTTAAACATAGATACAGTGGTCTAGCAGGTCAAAGGTTAACATTTAAACATAGATACAGGGGTCTAGCAACACAAGGGTTAATATTTAAACATACATACAGAGGTATAGCAGGACAAGGGTTAACATTTAAACATAGATACAGGGGTCTAGCAGGTCAAAGGTTAACATTTAAACATAGATACAGTGGTCCAGCAGGTCAAAGGTTAACATTTAAACATAGATACAGGGGTCTAGCAACACAAGGGTTAATATTTAAACATAGATACAGGGGTCTAGCATGTCAAAGGTTAACATTTAAACATAGATACAGGGGTCTAGCAACACAAGGGTTAATATTTAAACATAGATACAGGGGTCTAGCATGTCAAAGGTTAACATTTAAACATAGATGCAGGGGTCTAGCAGGACAAGGGTTAATGTTCAAACTTAGATACAGGGGTCTAGCATGTCAAAGGTTAACATTTAAACATAAATACAGGGGTCTAGCAACACAAGGGTTAATATTTAAACATAGATACAGGGGTCTAGCATGTCAAAGGTTAACATTTAAACATAGATACAGGGGTCTAGCAGGACAAGGGTTAACCTTTAAACATAGATATAGGTGTCTAGCAGGACAAGGGTTAACATTTAAACATAGATACAGGGGTCTAGCAGGTCAAAGGTTAACCTTTAAACATAGATACAGGGGTCTAGCAGGGCAAGGGTAGACCTTTAAACATAGATACAGGGGTCTAGCATGTCAAAGGTTAACATTTAAACATAGATACAGGGGTCTAGCAACACAAGGGTTAATATTTAAACATAGATACAGGGGTCTAGCATGTCAAAGGTTAACATTTAAACATAGATGCAGGGGTCTAGCAGGACAAAGGTTAATATTCAAACTTAGATACAGGGGTCTAGCATGTCAAAGGTTAACATTTAAACATAGATACAGGGGTCTAGCAACACAAGGGTTAATATTTAAACATAGATACAGGGGTCTAGCATGTCAAAGGTTAACATTTAAACATAGATACAGGGGTCTGGCAGGACAAGGGTTAACCTTTAAACATAGATATAGGTGTCTAGCAGGACAAGGGTTAACATTTAAACATAGATACAGGGGTCTAGCAGGTCAAAGGTTAACCTTTAAACATAGATACAGGGGTCTAGCAGGGCAAGGGTTAACCTTTAAACATAGATACAGGGGTCTAGCATGTCAAAGGTTAACATTTCAACATAGATACAGGGGTCTAGCAGGACAAGGGTTAACCTTTAAACATAGATATATGTGTCTAGCAGGACAAGGGTTAACACTTAAACATAGATACAGAGGTCTAGCAGGACAAGAGTTAACCTTTAAACATAGATACAGGGGTCTAGCAGGTTAAAGGTTAACCTTTAAACATAGATACAGGGGTCTAGCAGGACAAGGGTTAACCTTTAAACATAGATACAGGGGTCCAGCAGGTCAAAGGTTAACCTTTAAACATAGATACAGGGGTCTAGCAGCACAAGGGTTATCATTTAAACATAGATACAGGGGTCTACCAGGTCAAAGGTTAACCTTTAAACATAGATACAGGGGTCTAGCAGGTCAAAGGTTAACCTTTAAGCATAGATACAGGGGTCTAGCAGGACAAGGGTTAACCTTTAAACATAGATACAGGGGTCTAGCAGGTCAAAGGTTAACCTTTAAACATAGATACAGTGGTCTAGCAGGTCAAAGGTTAACATTTAAACATAGATACAGGGGTCTAGCAACACAAGGGTTAATATTTAAACATACATACAGAGGTATAGCAGGACAAGGGTTAACATTTAAACATAGATACAGGGGTCTAGCAGGTCAAAGGTTAACATTTAAACATAGATACAGTGGTCCAGCAGGTCAAAGGTTAACATTTAAACATAGATACAGGGGTCTAGCAACACAAGGGTTAATATTTAAACATAGATACAGGGGTCTAGCATGTCAAAGGTTAACATTTAAACATAGATACAGGGGTCTAGCAACACAAGGGTTAATATTTAAACATAGATACAGGGGTCTAGCATGTCAAAGGTTAACATTTAAACATAGATGCAGGGGTCTAGCAGGACAAGGGTTAATGTTCAAACTTAGATACAGGGGTCTAGCATGTCAAAGGTTAACATTTAAACATAAATACAGGGGTCTAGCAACACAAGGGTTAATATTTAAACATAGATACAGGGGTCTAGCATGTCAAAGGTTAACATTTAAACATAGATACAGGGGTCTAGCAGGACAAGGGTTAACCTTTAAACATAGATATAGGTGTCTAGCAGGACAAGGGTTAACATTTAAACATAGATACAGGGGTCTAGCAGGTCAAAGGTTAACCTTTAAACATAGATACAGGGGTCTAGCAGGACAAGGGTTAACCTTTAAACATAGATATAGGTGTCTAGCAGGACAAGGGTTAACATTTAAACATAGATACAGAGGTCTAGCAGGACAAGAGTTAACCTTTAAACATAGATACAGGTGTCTAGCAGGTTAAAGGTTAACATTTAAACATAGATACAGGGGTCCAGCAGGACAAGGGTTAACCTTTAAACATAGATACAGGGGTCTAGCAGGTTAAAGGTTAACCTTTAAACATAGATACAGGGGTCTAGCAGGACAAGGGTTAACCTTTAAACATAGATACAGGGGTCCAGCAGGTCAAAGGTTAACCTTTAAACATAGATACAGGGGTCTAGCAGCACAAGGGTTATCATTTAAACATAGATACAGGGGTCTACCAGGTCAAAGGTTAACCTTTAAACATAGATACAGGGGTCTAGCAGGTCAAATGTTAACCTTTAAACATAGATACAGGGGTCTAGCAGGACAAGGGTTAACCTTTAAACATAGATACAGGGGTCTAGCAGGTCAAAGGTTAACCTTTAAACATAGATACAGTGGTCTAGCAGGTCAAAGGTTAACATTTAAACATACATACAGGGATCTAGCAGGTCAAGGGTTAACATTTAAACATAGATACAGGGGTCTAGCAGGACAAGGGTTAACATTTAAACATACATACAGGGGTCTAGCATGTCAAGGGTTAACATTCAAACATAGATACAGAGGTCTAGCAGGACAAGAATTAACATTTAAACATACATACAGGGGTCTAGCAAGACAAGGGTTAACATTTAAACATACATACAGGGGTCTAGCATGTCAAGGGTTAACATTTAAACATGGATACAGGGGTCTACCAGGTCAAAGGTTAACATTTAAACATACATACAGGGATCTAGCAGGTCAAGGGTTAACATTTAAACAAAAATACAGGGGTCTAGCAGGACAAGGGTTAACATTTAAACATACATACAGGGGTCTAGCATGTCAAGGGTTAACATTTAAACATAGATACAGGGGTCTACCAGGTCAAAGGTTAACCTTTAAACATAGATACAGGGGTCTAGCATGTCAAAGGTTAACCTTTAAACATAGATACAGGGGTCTAGCAGGTCAAAGGTTAACCTTTAAACATAGATACAGGGGTCTAGCAGGACAAGGGTTAACCTTTAAACATAGATACAGGGGTCTAGCAGGTCAAAGGTTAACCTTTAAACATAGATACAGGGGTCTAGCAGGACAAGGGTTAACCTTTCATCCGCTAAACACGACTATAGTCGTTTTTTAATTTATGAGCCAATCAAGTCACTGTTATTAAGAGCCAAATGAGTGTTTTAATACGATTTGCAATGGTTTTGTCTCAAGTTAAATAAATGAGTAATTTCCCGTCACTTGAAGTTGTGGGTTGCGCTAGTGAGACACCACTTCAAGTGGGTGAAAATTTAAATAAAATAACTGAGCGGTTTAACCCTTACAGCGCTGTAATATTGTTTGTATCATTTGAATACCTATGTTATGGGGATACGGTCATGATAAATATTTTACTCTTCCAGTGCGGGGAAGTTAGATGTCAGAATCTGACGTCTACAGACGTCAGATTCCGCGTTGTAAGGGTTTAGGGGTAACATAGATACACGGGCATGGCATAGATTGTATAAGCTCTTACAATTTAACCCTATGATTTCAATAACATATGATGGTAACATAGATACAGGGCATGGCATAGATTGTATAAGCTCTTACAATTTAACCCTATGATTTCTATGAGTTATTCTATATGTTATTCATGTGGTGCAGGGTAACATAGATACACGGGCATGGCACAGATTGTATAAGCTCTTACAATTTAACCCTATGATTTCTATGAGTTATTCTATATGTTATTCAGGTCAGGTGTTTGCCATGCAGGTTAACAGATACATGCGCATGGTATAGATTGTATAAGCTCTTACAATTTTAATTTAACCCTATGAGTTCAATGAGTTATTTTATCTGTTATTCAGGTCAGGTGTTTACCATGCATAGCTTACGTCAGCTCCACCTGTTGGTCATTCTCAGCATGCAGGTGGCTCCTTCCTGTTTGCTGCACTTTGATTGGCTGAACGAACCACGTGGTATGATATCTCGCTCGTGTATGTTTGGTTTTGGTATTTCCGGTGTGGTCAGTGAGTTTGATCATGGGAGGACGGATCGACAATGGCGGTTCCTGTGTTCCAGCATGGGGCAGACCACGGGACATACCTGTGTCTGGACGTGTAAGTTCAATATAAAAACTAGATAACCTTTCGCTCCTTTAAATTGAAAAGCCCGGAGCTCTAGGGATTAAATCCTATAACTTTCATAGCCTGGAGCTCTAGGGATTAAATCCTTTAACTTTCATAGCCTGGAGCTCTAGGGTTTAAATCCTTTAGCTTCCATAGCCTGGAGCTCTAGGGATTAAATCCTTTAACTTTCATAGCCTGGAGCTCTAGGGATTAAATCCTTTAGCTTCCATAGCCCGGAGCTCTAGGGATTAAATCCTTTAACTTTCACAGCCTGGTGCTCTAGGGTTTAAAACCTTTAACTTTCATAGCCTGGAGCTCTAGGGATTAAATCCTTTAACTTTCATAGCCTGGAGCTCTAGGGATTAAATCCTTTAACTTTCATAGCCTGGAACTCTAGGGATTAAATCCTTTAACTTTCATAGCCTGGAGCTCTAGGGATTAAATCCTTTAACTTTCATAGCCCGCAGCTCTAGAGATTAAATCCTTTAACTTTCATAGCCTGGAGCTCTAGGGATTAAATCCTTTAACTTTCATAGCCCGCAGCTCTAGAGATTAAATCCTTTAACTTTCATAGCCTGGAGCTCTAGAGATTAAATCCTTTAACTTTCATAGCCTGGAGCTCTAGGGATTGAATCCTTTAATTTTCATAGCCTGGAGCTCTAGGGATTAAATCCTTTAACTTTCATAGCCCAGAGCTCTAGGGAATAAATCCTTTAACTTTCATAGCCCGGAGCTCTGGGGATTAAATCCTTTAACTTTTATAGCCTGGAGCTCTAGGGATTAAATCCTTTAACTCTCATAGCCTGGAGCTCTAGGGAATAAATCCTTTAACTTTCATAGCCTGGAGCTCTAGGGATTAAATCCTTT
>OZ024913.1:8565389-8639349 GCA_964017125.1 Flabesymbios commensalis
ATGGGTTAATCGTTATAAACCATTCAACAGGGCATGGGTTAATCATTATAAATCATTCAGCAGGGCAAGGGTTGATCATTATAAACCATTCAGCAGGACATGGGTTAATCATTATAAACCATTCAGCAGGACATGGGTTACTCATTATAAACCATTCAGCAGGGCATGGGTTAATCATTATAGCAAACCATTCAGCAGGACATGGGTTGATCTTTATAAACCATTCAACAGAGCATGGGTTACTCATTATAAACCATTCAACAGGGCATGGGTTAATCTTTATAAATCATTCAGCAGGGCATGGGTTAATTATTATAAACCATTCAGCAGGACATGGGTTAATCATTATAAATCATTCAGTCAGTAGGACATGGGTTAATCATTATAAACCATTTATCAGGCCATGCGTTAATCATTATAAACCATTCAGGAGGACATGGGTTAATCATTATAAACCATTCAACAGGACATGGGTTATTCATTATAAACCATTCAACAGGACATGGGTTAATCATTATAAACCATTCAACAGGACATGGGGTAATCATTATAAACCATTCAACAGGACATGGGTTAATCATTATAAACCATTCAACAGGACATGGGGTAATCATTATAAACTATTCAACAGGACATGGGTTAATCATTATAAACCATTCAACAGGACATGGGTTAATCATTATAAACCATTTATCAGGCCATGCGTTAATCATTATAAACCATTCAGCAGGACATGGGTTAATCAATATAAACCATTCAACAGGACATGGGTTAATCATTATAAACCATTCAACAGGACATGGGTTAATCATCATAAACTATTCAGCAGGTCATGGGTTAATCATTATGAAGTATTCAGCAGGTCATGGATTAATCATTATAAACCATTTATCAGGCCATGGTTTAATCACTATAAACCATTCAGCAGGACATGGGTTAATCATTATAAACCATTCAGCAGGGCATGGGTTAATCATTACAAACCATTCAGCAGGGCATGGGTTAATTATTATAAATTATTCAGCAGGACATGGGTTAATCATTATAACAAACCATTCAGCAGGACATGGGTTAATCATTATAAACCATTCAGCAGGACATGGGTTAATCATTATAAGCCATTCAGCAGGGCATGGGTTAATCATTATAAACCATTCAGCAGGTAATGGGTTAATTATTATAACAAACCATTCAGCAGGACATTTGTTAATCATGATAAACCATTCAGCAGGACATGGGTTAATTATTATAAACCATACAGCAGGTCATCGGTTAATCATCATAAACCATTCAGCAGGACATGGGTTAATCATTATAACAAACCATTCAGCAGGACATGTGTTAATCATGATCACAGACCATTCAGCAGGACATGGTTTAATCATTATAAACCATTCAGCAGGGCATGGGTTAATCATTATAAACCATTCAGCAGGACATGGGTTAATCATTATAAATCATTCAGCAGGGCATGGGTTAATCATTACAAACCATACAGCAGGACATGGGTTAATCATTATAAACCATTCAACAGAGCATGGGTTACTCATTATAAACCATTCAACAGGGCATGGGTTAATCTTTATAAATCATTCAGCAGGGCATGGGTTAATTATTATAAACCATTCAGCAGGACATGGGTTAATCATTATAAATCATTCAGTAGGACATGGGTTAATCATTATAAACCATTTATCAGGCCATGCGTTAATCATTATAAACCATTCAGCAGGACATGGGTTAATCATTATAAACCATTCAACAGGACATGGGTTAATCATTATAAACCATTCAACAGGACATGGGTTAATCATTATAAACCATTCAACAGGACATGGGGTAATCATTATAAACCATTCAACAGGACATGGGTTAATCATTATAAACCATTCAACAGGACATGGGGTAATCATTATAAACTATTCAACAGGACATGGGTTAATCATTATAAACCATTCAACAGGACATGGGTTAATCATTATAAACCATTTATCAGGCCATGCGTTAATCATTATAAACCATTCAGCAGGACATGGGTTAATCATTATAAACCATTCAACAGGACATGGGGTAATCATTATAAACCATTCAACAGGACATGGGTTAATCATTATAAACCATTCAACAGGACATGGGGTAATCATTATAAACTATTCAACAGGACATGGGTTAATCATTATAAACCATTCAACAGGACATGGGTTAATCATTATAAACCATTTATCAGGCCATGCGTTAATCATTATAAACCATTCAACAGGACATGGGTTAATCATTATAAACTATTCAGCAGGTCATGGGTTAATCATTATGAAGTATTCAGCAGGTCATGGATTAATCATTATAAACCATTTATCAGGCCATGGTTTAATCACTATAAACCATCCAGCAGGACATGGGTTAATCATTATAAACCATTCAGCAGGGCATGGGTTAATCATTACAAACCATTCAGCAGGGCATGGGTTAATTATTATAAATTATTCAGCAGGACATGGGTTAATCATTATAACAAACCATTCAGCAGGACATGGGTTAATCATTATAAACCATTCAGCAGGACATGGGTTAATCATTATAAACCATTCAGCAGGGCATGGGTTAATCATTATAAACCATTCAGCAGGTAATGGGTTAATTATTATAACAAACCATTCAGCAGGACATTTGTTAATCATGATAAACCATTCAGCAGGACATGGGTTAATTATTATAAACCATACAGCAGGTCATCGGTTAATCATCATAAACCATTCAGCAGGACATGGGTTAATCATTATAACAAACCATTCAGCAGGACATGTGTTAATCATGATCACAGACCATTCAGCAGGA
The DNA here is from genome assembly GCA_964017125.1 of Flabesymbios commensalis. Taxonomy (NCBI): domain Eukaryota; kingdom Metazoa; phylum Annelida; class Polychaeta; order Terebellida; family Flabelligeridae; genus Flabesymbios; species Flabesymbios commensalis. The sequence continues at coordinate 8,568,225 of OZ024913.1, forward strand.
CATGGTTTAATCATTATAAACCATTCAGCAGGGCATGGGTTAATCATTATAAATCATTCAGCAGGGCATGGGTTAATCATTACAAACCATACAGCAGGACATGGGTTAATCATTATAAACCATTCAGCAGGGCATGGGTTAATTATTACAAACCATACAGCAGGGCATGGGTTAATCTTTATACACCTTTCAGCAGGACATGGGTTAATCATTATAAACCATTCAGCAGGGCATGGGCTAATCATTACAAACCATTCAGCAGGGCATGGGTTAATCTTTATACACCATTCAGCAGGACATGGGTTAATCATTATAAACCATTCAGCAGGGCATAGGTTAATCATTATAAACCATTCAGCAGGACATGGGTTAATCATTACAAACGATTCAGCAGGGCATGGGTTAATCTTTATACACCATTCAGCAGGACATGGGTTAATCATTATAAACCATTCAGCAGGACATGGGTTAATCATTATAAACCATTCAGCAGGACATGGGTTAATCATTATAAATCATTCAGCAGGGGATGGGTTAATCATTATAAACCTTCAGCGCCTTCAATCACATGTTCTGTTTCTTTTCTTATATTATACATAGTCTCAATTGCATAAATAATAGTCAATATACTATAATTTATTTTTTAATAAATACAGAATATTGCCTAGCTTAGCCACAAAGTTTTCCTGGTTAATGACACGTAAGACACTTTAATGTCAAGAGGACGATTTAAATGTTTAATCCTATTTTCTGTTTATTTTCTAGTGATCGTCGTTGGCGGTTTGTGATTTGCGACAAACAATAAAGTTGAATGTGTGACGCGCAGAGATTATTACAAATCCATACATTACCACTGCATATTAGAGAAGAAGTGAGATAAAGAGATTCAACATGTTCTGAGAATTCTGTGTGAACATGAATGCTTAGTGTAGGCCTAGACTATAATCATTCTCATGACATGTATATTTCATGAAATCCATGCATTTTGTTAATATTTGTAATATTCTTGTAACAAGATGAAAAAAATATGATAAGGAGGTGATGAGATTTTCGCAATTGTTTTCCCTAATTAGGGTATCTACTTTTTTACACAAACGGAAACATGTGATCGAAGTATCGTAGATTACATGCCGACAAACATAACAGGAGGCGTTGATAATATGAGTTTCTATCGATGATAGACACTCTGGTGGCTAGGGAGCTAAAATATGATCGACACTCTGGTGGCTAGAGGGTTAATAGATAGATAGATATACCTTTATTAATATCTCACCCTGTGTACAGTTCATATAAAGTTATGAAAACAGACAGGTCACTCATTATATAGAGTTGCGAGAGACAATTGTGCGTACAGACGTACGAATTTAATGAATGAATAAATGAATTAATCAACATGATCACAAAATGAATGAAATAGTGAATGTCTTGAAGTTCAATGCGAATGAATTAAAATATAATTGTTATCACATGTTATTTGTCGCTCGACAGCGAGTGTCCAATATGGACTGGCAGGTTTTGGCACACTTCCTCACGATCCACACGATCCGCACTTTTGTGTACATAGGACATCGTACAATTGTATGGACCTCGTCCTCAAAACAGTTATCACAGAAATGACAAAATCTCTGATCAGCAGGCACATTCACCTATCGGCCAAGCTCAATATTAATAGGCGCAATCACACATCGGGAACGGACCATCGCGCTCCTCTGACCAGTCTGATACACTTTGTCTACATAGCTCTCCATGCCGTATTCATGTTTAAAAAGTTTATAAGTTCTCAGTTTGTTCAAGCCGTGTCCCCTCTTTGCGTGAACTCGGTTGAGTTTCATCTCCCAGTCATGTAAAAATTGTTGTCTCGCAGCATCGCTCACTTCATCTTGCAGACTATTATTTTGAGGTTCATTATCTGTGATTATATTTAAAGATGTTACCATTTTATGAACACGGCCATCCCCGTGTCCTTGTGGTTGGTCTCCCACTCGCCCAGATAAAAACTTTATGATTAATTCGGTCCGGTGACATTTGTGTGATTCTGGCGTACTGTCTTGCCACCTCCTGGTACTGTCGGCATGTAGGTGGCACCAGGGGCCGCGTGCACCAAACAGTCGCAAACTAAACGTTGCTCGTAAATGGATTGTCAAGCAAACGTCGTGTGCACCAACTACATGGCAAATATACGACTGGTACACCAAATAGTCGCAAACACACACGTGTCGAGTTTGAGTTGCAAATGAGCCGTAATTTACGACTGCTGAGGAGGTGGTTTAAATGGGTCGTAAACAAACGTAGCAACTTGGAATTGCATTACTAAAGTACTCTAATGGCTCTTTAAAGTGCATTTGTTTCCAGAGCATCAGTAGGAATATTTTCTTTTCATAAAGGTGTAAACATTTCAAAAATCCTACAGTTGACGGTGATGAAATGTAAATTTATAATTATTCACAAGGAAAGAACACACACACATACACTTGAACCACGAAATGTCGGCGTTTATTGTCATTGCTATCGTTGTCATTCCTACTCAATGAATTCATCACAGAATTTTGCAGATATGCGACCTTGTTTTTTTACAAATATTTTTTGAGAAATGTTCTATAATTATGTAGGCTAAAACTGAGATGTGCCGTTACTAGCCTATCGCACATACTTCAAGCACTCAAATTCTGGTCAATTTCCATTAAAATCATAAATATAAGAGATTGAATGACAGATACTCGAAATGTCTTAAGTAAAACAAGCAGAAGACAGCTTCGCTGATTTCTTCAAGTCTTGCTTGGTGCACACGCGGATGTCTGACGCTATGTAGGCTACGGTATAAGCTTACCTGCAAACACGAGGGGGTTACCCGATATTGTTTCAATGCTGGGATAAAATTGTATATGGTTGCTCGCCAACGTCGGATCATCGTTGCAGACGGTGGGCCAACAATAAAACAACACTGGGTTGACATCAGTCGGCCTAAATATTTCCCAAATCTGAGGGTATATTCATTTTGTCAGTGTTATATAACACTTTCGGTCGTTTTCAAGTCGTAAGTGCCACGTTATGAAAATCGTAAACAACAGCCTTAGTGCACACCGCGTACCAGTTCCGACGTACATGTCACGTCGGAACGTCACACGTACGACGAACTTACCACGTCGGTCGTTGACATTGTACGATTCACATTTGCGACTTTTTGGTGCCACTGGCCTGTATCCCGTCGTACAGCTGTGGTAGGGGCACTGAGACAGCCACCCAAGAAGAAGCGACATGCTCTGTTGTGTACGCTCTCTATGGCTGGGTAAGATCGGGTTCCCCATATTGAAGCACCGTAATTTAATAATTGGCCACACCAAATTATCATATAGTCATACGAAACAGTCAAAACGTACACCGCCGTTCAATTTCACTTTTGTTATTAAACCCCCTAAGGCTCTATGAGCAGATTGCGCTACTTTTTTCACAGTTGCGTCGTAGGCTAGGTGATCTGTGAGCTCTAGTCCAAGATATTTATAGCACTCTCACATTTTCATCGCCACACTTGAAATTATATTGACTGCGGGTATGTGATGGAGGTCGAAAATGTATAACTGCAGATTTCGCATTAATAATTTCTAGACCCCATTCGTCACAAAATATGTATAAAGACTTTAACATTTCCTGTACTTTTTCTTCACTGTCTGCCAGGAGCACAATGTAGTCAGCATACATGAGTATAGGAACCTGAACACCGCCACATTGAATGCCACTGTCAATTCCGTGCATGGTATCTGCCAAGTCGTTAATAAAGAGATTGAAAAGTGCTGGTGACAGATTACATCCGTGTCGAAGCCCTCTATCAACTGTCTGTCCACTTTATCATACGCTTTACGTAGATCAATGAAAGCCGCATATGTAGCCTTACGTTGAGATTTTCTACATTCCACGATAAAAGTTAAGGTGGTAAGATGGTCTATTGTTGAGCGACCCCGACGAGAACCATTTTGACAGTCTGATAGTTTATTGTTGTTTTCCATCCATTGAGTGTGACGTCTGTTTAATATATAGGCCTATGTGTAGATTTTACAAATTGCAGGAGCGATACTAATCCCACGATATTGAAGAGGCTCGTTACTTTGAAATCCAGCAGATTTGGGAATTGGACATATTATTGATTTTGACCAGTCTTTTGGCGTGACACCCTCATTAAATGAAAACATCGCACAAACAAATCATGGAGTACACATGTCACAGTTGGATTCTTCAAGGTTTCTGAAGGAATTTGATCGATACCCACTGCCTTGCCCGGACATGTTTTACCAACAGCTTCTGCTACCTCTTTCAGGCTAATATCCCTAATGAGCGGAGTTGTGGTATCTGGTTGATTCACAACATTTTCTGGCGTTAAAGGATTATCATGCTCCACCTCATTGCTAGAATGTCGTTCTGGATTCAGCAAGTTTTCGTAATTATGTTTCCATGTGGACAAGACGGTCTTAAGCTCTGTTGATGTATTGCCGTTTTCTAGCAATACCTCCATTGGTGGTGCTGCTGATTTTATGTTTCGAGTTCCCATTTTGCCGATGCTGCGCCAAAAATCACTTGGTCCATGTTTATGTGAGGTCAGTAAATCGTCTAACGATTGCTTCCAGTGACATCGTTTAGCTCTCGGGATCAATTTTGAAAAATGTTTTTTCTTCTTGACGTAATCGGCTTTTAATGTATGTCTTTCTCTGGTGTGCACACGTGTATATGCATATTCGGCCTCGCACACTACATTACATGCATTTGATAGTTCATCATTCCACCATGGTTTAAAGGAGCGCGTAGGCCCTATGTGGTTTAGATTTCTTAATTCGTGAAGATAGTATATTAGGGAGTTTGGAATCCATCTCCTTCTTTATGGTTTGCACAAGGTTGTTATATAATTCACTTACTGCCTTCACCGCTTCTTGTTCCTGCTGCAGTTTGATAGACAAAGCTCGTATATGATGCACAACATCATAAAATGTTCTGGTATACGATTTAAAAAGTATTTTTTCTGCGGTATGTGCGTGGTTGCTGAGTGTAGTTCTTCAGATGACATGTTCGGCAGATGCAGTTTTATTTTCCATGTAAGGGCTGAGTGGTCGGGGATTCCTTTCTGGGGATCCAATCTACCCCATTTGCACCAGTCCAGTCTTAATACACGCAGAGCATAGCTCAAGCCTGGACAACTAGTGTGTACGGGAACTGTATATTAGAGTGGGGTTATCTTAACATGAATATTCATTAGTGCCTGTGAATGACGTCAGCGGTGACCACTAACAATGCGCGGCACAGATTTCCGAGACAGTCACACCCGGGGTCAGACGATTTGTTTACGTTGCTTACCAATGTGATTGGTCCGATATTTGTATCAGGGCAGATGACAGTATAACGTGAGGCCATGGGATTGCGTGCCGTAAATCACATGGCAAAGTGAAGATGATCTATCCAAACACCCACTTCTTTCAAATAGCGTAGTAGCACCAGTTACAGCGAAGTCAGTAAAATACAGTAACTGTTCATGTGGGACTAAGCAGTAATCAACAACAGATTTCTCAGTTGTCCCGATTCTAGTGAAGTCGTTGGTTGTGCTATTTCGTTCATTAGGTAAGCAGAATTCAGAACTAATTAAAAGTTGTAAGAAAGGTAGCTAAACTATTAGTATGAGTATGATCCACACTCTAGTGGCTAGAGGGCTATATTATGATCGACACTTTGGTGGCAAGAGGGCAAAAATATGATCGATACTCTAGGTGGATAGGGGGCTATGACATGATCGACACTCTAGTGGCTAGGGGCTATAATATGATCGACACTTGTGGTTAGGGGGTATAATATGATCCACACTCTGGTGGCTAGGGCGCTATGATATGATAGACACTCTGGTGGCTAGTGTGCTATAATATGATCGACACTCTGGTGGCTAGGGGTCTATAATTTAACCCACACTCTGGTGGCTAGGGGGCTATATCATGATCGACCCTCTGGTGGCTAGGGGGTATAATATGATCCACACTCTGGTGGCTAGGGCGCTATGATATGATAGACACTCTGGTAGCTAGTGTGCTATAATAAAAGTATTTTTTCTGCGGTATGTGCGTGGTTGCTGAGTGTAGTTCTTCAGATGACATGTTCGGCAGATGCAGTTTTATTTTCCATGTAAGGGCTGAGTGGTCGGGGATTCCTTTCTGGGGATCCAATCTACCCCATTTGCACCAGTCCAGTCTTAATACACGCAGAGCATAGCTCAAGCCTGGACAACTAGTGTGTACGGGAACTGTATATTAGAGTGGGGTTATCTTAACATGAATATTCATTAGTGCCTGTGAATGACGTCAGCGGTGACCACTAACAATGCGCGACACAGATTTCCGAGACAGTCACACCCGGGGTCAGACGATTTGTTTACGTTGCTTACCAATGTGATTGGTCCGAAGATATTTGTATCAGGGCAGATGACAGTATAACGTGAGGCTATGGGATTGCGTGCCGTAAATCACATGGCAAAGTGAAGATGATCTATCCAAACACCCACTTCTTTCAAATAGCGTAGTAGCACCAGTTACAGCGAAGTCAGTAAAATACCGTAACTGTTCATGTGGGACTAAGCAGTAATCAACAACAGATTTCTCAGTTGTCCCGATTCTAGTGAAGTCGTTGGTTGTGCTATTTCGTTCATTAGGTAAGCAGAATTCAGAACTAATTAAAAGTTGTAAGAAAGGTAGCTAAACTATTAGTATGAGTATGATCCACACTCTAGTGGCTAGAGGGCTATATTATGATCGACACTTTGGTGGCAAGAGGGCAAAAATATGATCGATACTCTAGGTGGATAGGGGGCTATGACATGATCGACACTCTAGTGGCTAGGGGCGATAATATGATCGACACTTGTGGTTAGGGGGTATAATATGATCCACACTCTGGTGGCTAGGGCGCTATGATATGATAGACACTCTGGTGGCTAGTGTGCTATAATATGATCGACACTCTGGTGGCTAGGGGTCTATAATTTAACCCACACTCTGGTGGCTAGGGGGCTATATCATGATCGACCCTCTGGTGGCTAGGGGGTATAATATGATCCACACTCTGGTGGCTAGGGCGCTATGATATGATAGACACTCTGGTAGCTAGTGTGCTATAATATGATCGACACTCTGGTGGATAGGGGTCTATAATTTAACCCACACTCTGGTGGCTAGGGGACCATCTTATGATCGACCCTCTGGTGTCTAGGGTCTATAATATGATCTACACTCTGGTTGCTAGGGGTTATTATATGGTAGACACTCTGGTGAATAGGGACTATAATATGATCGAAACTTGTGGATAGGGGCTATAATATGATTCAAAATCTGGTGGCTAGTGTGCTATAATATGATGGACACTCTAGTGGCTCGGGGGCTATAACATGACAGACACTCTGGTGACTAGGGGTTATAACATGACAGATACTCTAGTGGCTAGACGGCTATAATATGATCGACACTATGGTGGATAGGGGGCTATTCTGTGAAACTCAATGACCTTGACCTCCTTTGTTTTCACCGAGCTGGCTAATATAATACAATGAAGTATGGGCGAGGGTTCTTATATAACCTTGTTTTCACCGAGTGACGTCACTGCGTTTCGTAAAATAATATAATTCACACCCTGGTGGCTAGAGGGCTATAATAATATGATAGACACTTTGGTGGCTAGGGGTTATAATATGATCGACACACTGGTGGCTAGGGGGCTATAATAATATGATAGACACTCTGTTGGCTATGGGGCTATAATATGATAGACACTGTGTTGGCTAGAAGGCTATAATATGATAGACACTGTGTTGGCTAGGGGGTATATTATGATACACACTCTGGTGGCCAGGGGCTATAATATGATAGACACTGTGTTGGCTAGGGGGTATATTATGATTAACACTCTGGTGACCAGGGGCTATTATATGATAGACACTGTGTTGGCTAGGGGGTATATTATGATTAACACTCTGGTGGCCAGGGGCTATAATATGATAGACACTGTGTTGGCTAGGGGGTATATTATGATTGACACTCTAGTGGCCAGGGGCTATAATATGATAAACACTGTGTTGGCTAGGGGGTATAATATGATTAACACTCTGGTGGCCAGGGGCTATAATATGATCGACCTTGTGGTGGCAAATGAGGCTATTAAATGATAGACACTTTGGTGGCTAGGGGGTATAATATGATTAACACTCTGGTCGCTAGAGGGCTATACTAATATGATAGACACCTTGGTGGCTAGGGGGCTATAATATGATAGACACTCTAGTGTCTAGAGGGCTATAATATGATCCCCACCCTGGTGGCTAGGGTGGCTATAATGTGATAGACACTCTAGTGGCTAGGCTAGGGGCTATAATATGATCCACACTCTGGTGGCTAGGGGGCTATGATATGATTCACACTCTGGTGGCTAGGGGCTATAATATGATCCACACTCTGGTGGCTAGGGGGTTATAACATAATAGACCCTCTTATGGCTAGAGGCTATGATATGCTAGACACTCTGGTGGGTAGGGGGGCTATAATATGATTCAAACTCTGGTGGCTAGGGGGCTATAATATGATAGATACTCTGGTGGCTAGAGGGGCTATAATATGATCCACACTCTGGTGGCTAGGGGGCTATGATATGATTCACACTCTGGTGGCTAGAGTGGCTATAATATGATGGACACTCTGGTGGCTTGGGGGCTATAATACGATAGACACTCTGGTGGCTAGGGGCTATAATATGATCTACACTCTGGTGACTAGGGGGCTATAACATGATCGACCCTCTGGTGGCTATGGGCTAAAATATGATCGACACTCTGAGGGCTAGGGGCTATAATATGATCCACACTGTGGAGGCTAGGGGGTTTTAACATGATCGACACTCTTTTGGCTAGGGGGCTATACTATGATAGACACTCTGGTAGCTAGGGGCTATAATAAGACCCACACTTCGGTGGCTACGGGGCTAGAGCATGATCGACACTCCGGTGGCTAGGGGGCTATAATATGATCGACACTCTGGTTGCTAGAGGGGCTATAATATGATCCACACTCTGGTGGCTAGAGGGGCTATAATGTGATCCACACTCTGGTGGCTAGAGTGCCTCCAACATGATCGACACTCTGGTGGCTAGGGGGCTATGATATGATCGTCACTCTGGTGGCTAGGGGGCTATGATATGATCGTCACGTTGGTGGCTAGAGTGGCTATAATATTATAGACACTCTGGTGGTTAGGGGGCTATAATACGATAGACACTCTGGTGGCTGGAGTGGCTATAATATGATGGACACTCTGGTGGTTAGGGGGCTATAATACGATAGACACTCTGGTGGCTAGGGGCTATAATATGATCTACACGCTAGTGACTAGGGTGCTATAACATGATCATATATAAATCTGGTATTATATCATTCAATCACATATATGGTGATTACATTTACCTATTTCAAGTCAATCTTAGATGTATTATTACTCAATGTAAACACGGTAAATAGGAAGTGAACTTGACTTCTTTTACCTTCCTTTCAAACAATAATTTGTTCCAATATAATGAATGGTGTCTTACTTTTATTTATTTTTAATATCACTGTATAAGTTGATATGGTTGTATTTGTTTGAATAAACTATTTGACTTGACTGACTGAACAATTTATACATCAAGTTGAATGTCAAACGATTGAAACAGCAAACATGATACACTCATCCAATGTTATTTTAATGTTGGACCAGCGTCGTAGACGGTGGGCCAACATTAAAACAACATTAATTCAGTGGCTCGTGTTTGCTGGGGATTCATATATTTGATATGAACAAGACAAGTGTTCGAAGCAGGGTGTATGAAATGACTTACTTAACCCTTTAAGTGCGGGGATCCCCTTTAGACTATCAGATTCTGGAATCTGAACACGATCCCCGCACTGAAAGAATTACAAATTTAAAATGGCTGTATGCTCATAACTTAGCTGGAATTCAAATAAAGCGGAAAGAGCTAACCAAGACATGTACAATGATTTAAAATTAAAAAAACCTTCGGTCTCCATGGTTCATACAACAACATGTTGTAAGGGTGAAATGGTCAGACGGAATAGGCCCCATGTTGAATCTGAAAAAAAAAATACACTGGCTAATAGAACAACATATGTTTTTGATATTCAAATCTGCAATAATGACAAAATTGTGGTGCTGCTGAAGCACACAAAAATTGTAGAGAAATTGCTTAAGACTCGTGTTGTCCGTCCGTCAGCCATGGTTGTCCGTCCGTCAGCCATGGTTGTATGTCCGTCAGCCATGGTTATCCGTCCGTCAGCCATGGTTGTCCGTCCGTCAGCCATGGTTGTCCGTCCGTCAGCCATGGTTGTCCGTCCGTCAGCCATGGTTGTCCGTCCGTCAGCCATGGCTGTCCGTCTGTCAACCAAAGTTGTCTGTCCGTCAGCCATGGTTGTCCGTCCGTCAGCCATGGTTGTTCGTCCGTCAGTCATGGTTGTCCGTCCGTCAACCATATTTTCCCGTCCGTCAGCCATGGTTGTCCGTCCGTCAGCCATGGTTGTCCGTCCGTCAGCCATGGTTGTCCGTCCGTCAGCCATGGCTGTCCGTCCGTCAACCAAAGTTGTCTGTCCGTCAGCCATGGTTGTCCGTCCGTCAGCCATGGTTGTCCGTCCGTCAGTCATGGTTGTCCGTCCGTCGGTCATGGTTGTCCGTCCGTCAGGCATGGTTGTCCGTCCGTCAGCCAAGGTTGTCCGTCTGTCAGCCATGGTTGTCCGTCCGTCAGCTAAGGTTGTCCGTCCGTCAGCCATGGCTGTTCGTCCGTCAGCCAAGGTTGTCCGTCCGTCAGCCATGGCTGTCCGTCCGTCAACCAAAGTTGTCTGTCCGTCAGCCATGGTTGTCCGTCCGTCAGCCAAGATTGTCCGTCCGTCAGCCATGGTTGTCCGTCCGTCAGCCATGGTTGTCCGTCCGTCAACCAAAGTTGTCTGTCCGTCAGCCATGGTTGTCCGTCCGTCAGCCATGGTTGTCCGTCCGTCAGTCATGGTTGTCCGTCCGTCGGTCATGGTTGTCCGTCCGTCAGGCATGGTTGTCCGTCTGTCAGCCAAGGTTGTCCGTCTGTCAGCCATGGTTGTCCGTCCGTCAGCTAAGGTTGTCCGTCCGTCAGCCATGGCTGTCCGTCCGTCAACCATGATTATCCGTCCGTCAGCCATGGTTGTCCGTCCGTCAACCATGATTATCCGTCCGTCAGCCATGGTTGTCCGTCCGTCAACCATAGTTTCCCGTCCATCAGCCAAGATTGTCCGTCCGTCAGTCATGGTTGACCGTCCGTCAGCCAAAGTTGTCCGTCCGTCAGCCATGATTGTCCGTCCGTCAGCCATAGTTGTCCGTCCGTCATCCATGGTTGTCCGTCCGTCAAAAAAAACGATATATTTTGTGTTATATTGGAGTCTTCTGTCTTCTGCATCTGTTTGCTCATTCGGGGGAATAAAAAAAAAGATTTTGTTAAAAAAAAAGATATATTGTTCTGAGGTTAAAATTTCTTAACCCACCCCAAGTATCATCTGGTCCACCCCTAACGTGATGCAACATCTGAAAATTCTGCAAAATTACGCAGGCACAATGCAAAATGCTAATGTTGTCACAGACCCGTCAACAGGGGGGGGGGGGGGGGGGATTCGGTCGAGCCCCTTCTTTGCTATAATTTAAACTTGTTTATATGTTTGTTTTTTGCATTATTTTGAAGTTCAGCACCACCCTTGGCAGTAGGCCTACATTCACATGTGGTCGTTTTCAAAATAGAACACAGTAAAATGTTGTCACAACGTGTGGCCACGTGTGTAAAAAAAGTCACTCGTTGAACCAATATTGCCTTGATGTTGAAATGTCGTCTGCGACGCTGGCCCAACTACTCCCTCGTTTAGCGTTACGACTACGCCCTATTCCCAGCAAACATGTGACATATGGACCCGGTGTTGGATCAATGTTGGGCCAGCGTCGAAGACGGTGGCCCAACATTGATCCAACATCGGGTTCATATTTCGTGTTAATGCAGGGGCATGAATGCGTGCATGACAAACAAGAGAAACTGAACCAAAGTTGGGCCAGCGTTGTAGACGGTTGGCCAACATTACCTCAGCACCGTATCAACACTTGGGTGTTGGCAAATGAGCTGTGACGTCACTGTCTGAGAAGATAACTGGCGACTAAAAAAGATCAATAATATAATGTATCCACCCGAGCTCTGAGTCAATGGAGTTGTTTTTGTGAAGGTTCAGAAACCATGGGTATTCCCCCCAGCTGTATGCCCACCACGTCAAGCACTATAAGCCTGTACAAGCAACCTTCGGCACACAGCAGTGATACGACGACGTCAGAACAGCCGGCGAACAAAGCAGTGTGTAACAGAAAGTAAACGAAGATTGACGTATTACTTCGGGGTAGGTAGCGCATTTTATTCTCTAAGACTAATTAAGCTGTTCAAGTTGTCTGGTTTTAACATGTTTATCAGCCCTACATTTTTTTACATATACTGTATTAGAAACAGGTAGGCCCAAGCTTCTAGATCTAAAAGGCAGTGATCTTGTGTATGATCGGCTTGATAGCATACTATTAATACTAACGCTATAACAGGCGTATCGTGATATATAGGCTTACGTGGATTGAGACTGTCATGTGATTGGCAGCAGATCGATGAATATACAGCCAGAGATTAACAGTTCACTTGTAAATACAGCTGTAGTACCTGCAAACAGCAACCACAAGATATAATGCCGACTAACGTTAGTTACAACCCAGCAAACACGAGACGTTGGCCCAATGTCGGGCTGATGTTGGTTCAGCGTCGTAGACGGTGAACCAACATCAGTCCAACATTGGACCAACGCCTCGTGTTTGCAGGGAAATGTTTCGTGTTTGTTGATATGAGTAGGGAGGGTAATATCTTCCAATTATTGCTGACTTGATGTTTGCCTACCATCTACGCCATCGGTCCAACAGCAAATCAACATCGTGGTTGCATTCCCATTCATTTGTTCGATGTTGAAAGCTGTCTGTTTACCATGTTTACACATTTACACATGTTTACACATTCCGCGAGTAGGCCTACTTTGGATTAATACTTGGCCCACCGTCTACGACGCTGGCCCAACAATAATCCAACATTGGTTTAAGTCACGTCTCGTGTTTGCTGGGAAGATTTATGACCAGAAAAAAAAGATACCATCCTGGTAGAGGGTTATTATACTCATGAAAAAGGTGCGCCATAACCAACAACGAGGCCACGAAATATGAAATAACAGATTTTTTTTTCTAAGAAGCAATCCAGTTAGGCCACTATGTTTTTCCTCTGTTTTAGATGAGCGTGTGCATTATATTTAGGCAGTGCATTACGCCATTGCCCTTTAACGCCTCATCCTCATTGCCTTTCAACCCAATTTTACTTGCTCTTTAGTGCTTATGTGTCCCCTTTTAGCGACTCGTCGCTGCCTTTTACCAATGTTTACCGCCTCCCCATTGTCTTTTAAGGCCACTACATGTCGCCTTTCAAGGCCTCTTCATTGACCTGTTACGCTTTTTCGTCGCTCTTTAACGCCTTTTCCATCACCATTTGATGCCTTCATTTCACTTTGATGATGTTTAAGTCATTATTTAAGACCTACTAGAAATTGATTATCCAGTCAAATCACACCAAAACAATGCATATTATGCGTGCTCCAATTTGTAGCATATATTTTAAAATCATATTTAACCCTAAAATTTATCTTTTGACCTAGAGGATCACCTTAAATTATAAAAAAAATACCAGAAATTTATATTTTAGGCAAAATCGCACGATCACAAATTCCTAGCTTTATTTGTTAAAAAGCATATATTCGCTCACCTGAACTTGAAAATGAAAAACTGACCTTAAAAATGAACTTTAATCATCTGAGTAGTGGCAGAAATGGATCATTACAAAACTAGCAAATTACATCAAAAAGAGGTACTATACTTCTTTTTCTACTTTTGTTTGTTCAAAATCATATTTTGACCTCGGAATTGACTTTTTGGTGGCCTTGAATCAAAATTGACATTGAAGATGACTTTAAATCACCAATAATTGGATTTTTCTGTCAAAATCCCATGAAAAAGAGGTATTAAACACGTTCCTAGCTCATGTCGCTTTATTTGTTGAAAATGATATTTTCTTTTAATTGACCTTGAAATTGACCTTTCGACCTTGAAGATGACCTTGAATAATCAAAATAATTACAGATAGGGATTACCCAGGCAAAATTTCATAAAAATGAGGTATTACACATGTCCCTGGCTTTATTTGTTAAAAATGGTATTTTTGCTTACTTGACCTCGAAATTGACTTTTTGATCTTGAAGATGACCTTCAGTCATGAAAATAATACAAGAAATGGATTTCCCAGTCGAAACCACATAAAAATGAGATATTACACATGTATATCTTTTGGATAGTCGGGGACCCTCCTTCCTGCCCTACTATCCAACATTGTTGTTATTTGCACATCACAACAGGATTGCACTGTAGCGCCGCATAGCGATTGATGGCGGTGTCAAAGGAAGGCAAAACACACGGCGAGGGACTCAAAACGTTACTAGTGATATTATCTCTTACTGTAAGAGTAAAATATTTATAATGGCCGTAGACACATAACATAGGTATTCAAATTAATCAGAAAGAGCTATCTAAGACATTTATCACGATTTCAAATTGAAAGAAGCCCTTTGGTCTCCATGGTTTATGCAAAAACATATCAGCGCTTTATGGGTTCAGCGCTTTATGGGTTAACCCTTTCAAGCCTGAATTTACCATTGTTATCTTCATCCACTACAAGCCGCGAATTGCTGTCGCAATTCTCGACTTGTAGTGGATGAAGATGATTAGAAGTGAAAAATTAAGAAAATCACCACGTATTAGTAAACCAGTTTAATTGAAAAAACCCTAGTTGTAGGAAAATTACGTCTATTTTCAGGGATGTAAAATGATGCTTTAATGCATCGTGAGGGCTTAAAGGGTTAAAGTGCTAATCACATCTATGGCCGTTTTCAGGATTTTTAATATTTGTCCTTCAATTCAAACAAGTTAATTTAAGGGGTCAATTAACATATATATTATAATTCAAATTGTGTGTATTGAGTAATTCTTACTCAATTGAAGTTGTAGGTCGCGGAAAATAAAAAAATGTGAAAAAAAACTACCTCTTCCGTCTCATGCTGGCTACGGGCCTGCATTGTGTGGCAGTTAGGCCTATGCCATGTGTGACTTGATCATGTGAGAAAATACAAACGTTGTTCATTTTTCGTACGATATGCGAAAATACCGTATACGATATGAGGAAATACATCACATGTACAATTAAATATTTTAATGGTGTTCGCCTAAAGGCTCATACCTTATGCGTTGGACAAGTGCTGTATTTTCCCAAATCGCACTCAAATGGACACCGTTTGCGTATCATTCCGGTACACATAGTTTTCTTGTCTGACACTGGTGTTTTCTGTTCTTTCCAGACATTGAAAAATGGCGACTTGGTGTGAGAATCCCATTCACTCATCAGCATTAAATAACTTTCATGAGGAGTACTGCAGGGAACCAAATTTCACTCATTCCAAGAAGCACTTGACTGTGTATCTCAGAGAAATTATAGATGACAACCTAAAGTTTAAAAATTATTGTTCTGGAGTAGAGTATGCTGGCAGTTGTTATGATGGGACAGGTGTGTCAAACTCCATGTTCGATATTGTGGCTGTGATCGATCTCTGTGGAAAAGTACACATCAAGATGGCAGTCACTGGTCGATATGCTGTAAAACCAAAGGAAGAAGACAAAAACTATATTGGATTTATGGACATTATTGATAAGGATGGTGCACTTTCTTCTACTAAGTTGTTCAGCAAGTGGAAAAGCATGCTCACATCTATTACTAATAACAGCACGAGAATCAAAGCGGCCAGAATCCGTGAGAGCGATTCGTCATTCGTTATACAGATAAACCCTGACATGTCGTCTGAGACGGGCAATGTTACTATAAATTTAATACCAGCCCTTAAGTTAAATTCTGAAGGTCACACCTTATACGTGAGAACCTCATCCAAGGAGGGGACATGGAGAAAGACGTGGTATTCACAAGAGAAGTCCTCACTGGATGGTATAGACAGAGGAAGCGGATGTAGAAAACACTGCATTCGTATGTTGAAGGTATTGAGTAGCGAGCAAACAGCACTGAAGAGACTCACATCTTACATGATGAAGACTCTTCTACTTACACAGGTGAAGGAGGAGCCTAAGGTACCATGGACAAATGATCACATGCTGGAACGTTTCCTGGGCCTGCTGCGCCGTCTCGAGGATTGTCTGGACAAAAGGCGACTGACGGATTTTTTTGATTCCAAAATCAATCTTTTGGATTGTGGTATTGCTGAGTCTGCTTTGACAAATATGTACCACCGTGTTAAAAGATTCCGTGACAGCGAAAAGGAGTTTCTGGCTGCAATCCATGCAGGTATGGTTGCTCTCTGTGAGTTCCTGTAGTAACTAATGTTTAATATACTCTTAAAATACCAAGCCTGACTATAGTCGTTTTTGCTCTGTTTTATTAGCTAATCAAATCACTGTTATTGGGAATGAAATTAATGTGTCAACATCAAGATTTGCAAATATTTGGTCTTAAATGAAACAAATATGACTAATTTTCACCCACTTGAAGTTGTGGGTCGCGGTAGCGAGACACAACTTCAAGTGGGTGATCTCCAAACAATACAATTTGAAGGTAAAATGAACATTACAATTGCTAGGTTGGAATTTGTTTTGAATTAACAAAATTCGTACAAATGAAAACAATTTTCATCTACTTTAAGTTGTGGGTCGCGGTAGCGAGACACAACTTGGGTGAAAATTAAAACTCTATAACACATACTATAGTATTTAAACTCAATAACTGGATCCTGTTCACACAATATTATGCCACGACATTATAATAAATGTGTTTTTATGTGTTTAAGATACAGCTACTCCGTCGGCTGCAGCAGCCAGTCAAACGAGAGAGCCTACATCGCCTACCATGCTAGCTACACAGTTAGAAGCCAAACTATCCTTAGAAACGAAACAATCGTCAAATTTTACTACGATCCTGCAAGAATTTCACGACAAATGTGCTCGACAACCTCAGGAGGAAATGACCAAAGCCAAGAAAAAGCACACCTACTTAATGAGGGAAATAATAGAGAAAGACCTCCGCTACCTTCGTCTTTGTCAAAGATTGGAGTTCACTGGCAGCTCATACGAGGGTGTGAAGGTGAACAATGACATAGAATTCGATGTTATGTTTATCATAAGTGCTTCTGATGTCGAAGCTAAACCTCTGGAAGGCATACCCGGATTTGCAAAACTGAGGCCAAACGAAAAGATGCAACACCATGCTCAGTTTCATGACATATTAGATTCAGACAAATATGCTGTTGCCGAAAAGGTTGCAAATAAATTTCTTAGCAACATGCAAATACTGTGGAATAATCGGGAAGAGCTTCAAAAGAACCGGCTGAGTAAGCACGGGCCTGCTGTACAGATGGATGTCACTAAGGAGGATGGCAGTGATTGGTATTCTGTGGACCTGACACCTTGCTATGAGCTCACAGGTGGGGAACGGTTTGTTGCAAGAAAGGTTCCAGATGGATCAATGATAGCGTGGAGGCGTACATTCTCCGTGGAAGAGAAGAAACACTTTGACGGGATGGATGCGAGCAATGGCTGTCGGAAGCAATGCTTGCGTATTCTGAAAGTCATTCGTAATAATGAGGCTACTTTCCAGAGGATATCCTCCTACCATCTGAAAAATACCCTCTTTCACGAAGCAAAAGAACACAAGAACGGGTGGTCACAGGAAAATATTGGTACAAAGTTCATGGATTTGTTGAGACGTCTGTCACAATCCTTCTTGACGGGAAAGCTGCCCAACTTTTTTAATCCGGAAGTAAATTTACTGGAAAATATTCCACCAGAAACTCTGAAAAACATGCACTGTCGCTGCGAGCGACTTATCAATAATGAAGCTCGTCTGATAAAACTTTTGGAAACAATTATGGGCTTGGAAAAATACAATGTTCCAGCTAAGATATAATTTGTTTGTTTAATTTGGACAGGTTCAATACCATATTACACCCAATTTGGGACAATAAAGTAAATGAGAAAGTATTAAATCAGTTTAGACGCACGGTATACAAGTGATTCCCTGTTAAATAGGTAAAGTATGTCGACAGCGGTTTTTTTCTAATGTGCTTTGCACGCAAAATCATATTGACTTATATCATGTTTAAATGATGTGTGTAACAAGTGTATTTAATTCACACACCAAAAGTTTATTGTTTTTGCTGCATTGATATGATAGTCCAACTCAATGGCACAAATTCACCCGTAAAAAGGGTTGTCACAACTACAGCCTTTCAGTATGTTGTTACCTAATAAACGGACCAAGAACGGTGTTTTGCCGTCCTAATGGCTTTATTTGCGAAGAAAGACCCTTTCAATGCTATTTTTTTCTATCAAATATCGTTTTTTAATAATAATACTAATCTAAAAACAATCAGCTACAGTGCTGTCCCAGTGTTTAGTGTCACCTCTCTTATGAGTGACAAAATATCAGATTTAACAGTAGGCTAACTTTTGAATCTAACAAAACAGTAGCAGACTGAGCAGTACCAGATGCCCCCGGAGATGCTGATCTATATTAACCCCTAGAACACTGATGTCAACTACGGTAAACATTCTGTGTTTTTTCTAGCACCTGTATAACCAGTTGTTAAAAATAAAATATGCTTTCAATCTTGAAACACAAATATATGCTGGGACCTAAATTTCACAAATAACACAAATTTTGAAGTTTGAAGTTGTGGATCGCGGTAGCGAGACACAACTTCAAGTGGCTGAAAATTTATATTTCTTATTTCAGTGATCTAAGGGTTCATATCGAGGCCACTTTCCAGATATCCTCTTACCATCTACCATCTAGTTGAAGCGTCTGTCACAATTAATCCTTCTTAGAATATTGGAAACTATTTCGCCAGATATCCTGTAAATTATGCATTGTCAGTGTGAGCGCCCTATAAATAGCGAAGATCGCCCGATAAAACTTTTGGAAACAATTATGGACTCGAAAAAATACAATGTTCCAGGTAAAAAATTATTTGTTTTTGCAGGGGCTGATGTAGAGTTGATGGTTCACTGCCTTGTGTATTAGCTGTATGTCTACTGTGTTGGACACGGGGCTGATGTAGAGTTGATGGTTCACTTCCTTGTGTATTAGCTGTATGTCTACTGTGTTGTACAGGGGCTGATGTAGAGTTGATAGTTCACTTCCTTGTGTATTAACCATATGTGTATGTCTACTGGGTTGTACAGGGGCTGATGTAGAGTTGATACTTCACTGCTTTATTTATTAGCTGTATGTCTACTGGGTTGTACAGGGGCTGATGTATAGTTGATGCTTCACTGCCTTGTGTATTAACGCTTACACCGATATGCACGACTTTAGTCGTTTTCAATCTGTTTTATTCACCAATCAAAAATGGAATGAAACCTATGAAATGTGTGCTTATTAAATTAAATGATCTGATTACATAAGCTTGTATCACATTGTTTCCAGTGACCTTTATTTTGGCTTGAAACCTGGTTTGAAGCAGGCTTGAATACGTAGCTAAGCATTGATAGTCATAAGGACTGTTGTTGTTTCTTTTTACTGGACATCATCTGACATAGGACCGTCTTCATTCCATGTACATAGTATTAAATCAGATCTGACCTTGGTAATATTAGACTCCCAGACCATTGTTGTTTTGACTTTATACTAATAGTCCGGGAGCAGGGACCCAGAGAAAAATCTGTTCAACTGGCAGAATATATATAGGATCTGAATTGACAGAATGGTGTATTAAATTTTCAGGAACAACTCCAGGTAGTATGTACAATCAAATTGAGGTGTCAGTTTTTTTGTACAGGCCATTAACTAACATAGAGGGTGCGTTTTGCTATTTCTATCAAGTTGGATGTCAAATCGGGAAAAGCGCAATATCTTTATAAATAATGAATCAATACTGACGATTTTGGTATCAAAACACCCAGTATTAAATAATCTGTCGTTTAATTTGTTATGTCGACTTTCACTAGGTATCATTTTATTATTAAACATAGTATCATTTTTTCATAGAAGTCAGTCTGCCTATATTGTGGAGAAGAGAGGTGTGGCTCCCCACTGTATCAGTCGAGCCCTAGGTGAGAGGATGTTTGTCTTTTGTATATATTGTCAACGCAGCCGCACGTCCCTCTGTACATAATAAACTGTGTATCAAGCCTTAAGTGTTCAAGACTCCTGACCTGCGAATCTGCCAAAACTTGCCGAAAGTCATCATGAGTCACAATGACTTTTAACAACCACAATGAACCAATTATCAATTATTTTATTTAATTTTGCATACATATTGTTTTTTTAAAATTTAGTAGGTCGCTACATATGATATTTCAAAATAAAATATGTAACGATCCCCATTCTTCAGATCTGTTCATTATATGGACACATAGTTTATTGTTTAAACAATAATGATGACGTGCTTTCACATTCAAATATAAAAGAAAAAAGAAAAACATTTTAGTTTGTATATAGTTTTCACATAAATATGTCAGCTCCTTTACAGCTACGCAATGGATATTTTAATGAGCAATTTGTTGATTCCGCTCATATACAAATAATTTAGCTGGTATTACAGATATTTTTACACATAATACAATATAGTCATTATGCCGTTTGGATTCAAAATCCATACTAATTCCTAGTTTATTCATCCTTCTCATCATCGTTCTCTGCAACAAGCTGAACCACAGTCTTTGGGTTCTGACAGTCTTCACCGGCCATGCAAGCACAAGCTTCGGTGCATGGGACAGGCTTGGGGCCAAAGTACTCGGCACTTTAGTACTCGAGTACCGATTTTGCAGTACTCGTCGGTACTCAGTACTCGTACTTTTAAAAAGTACTTGTACTCGTACTTGTACTCAAGTACTTTTAAAAATAAAAGTACTTTTAACGAGTACTTACGAGTACTTTACGAGTACTAGTCATCTTAAATTTATTCAAAATAGCTCACAGACAAATTCTAAATCATTATTGCAGGATATGGAACATTCAGTTAATGATTCGTTTACCATCCGTTTAGCTTTTATATTGAAAAATGATTTATTAAATACTTTGAAATTATTTCAAAACTAGTCAAATTACTTACATCAACTTTTAACAGAAGTGCACTTTTTTTTCCAATATCATGCTGCTCATAATGCTAGTATCCTCGTGTAGTTCACAGATAATTAAATAACTATTCTTAAAAAAAAGACAAGAGACGTTTCTTTGGAAAACCGGAATATATGTTGATATATAACATTTACAAGTGACTATACTATACAGTAGGACTAGTAATCATTAAAGGGGGGGCGTGATTTTAACAATAATGTCGCGAGATTTAAGAATCACACTTACAACACCTCGTTTTTCGCAGCTAAGCCCCAGTAAACATGAGGCCTTGAAACAATGGTGGTATAATGTTGGGCCAACGTTGAAGACTATGTACCAAGATTACTATAGGCTCAATTAAATATCGTTTTTGTTGGGACGATCGATATTTGCATAATCTTTGCAAAATATTGGCCCTTAGCCGACATTTCCCCAGCACCGAACAAATAATGTCACTTGAGTGAACAAGTAGTTTATAACTGTTATCTTTATAAAGCAGTTGAGACTCGGTGTGGACTAAGATATTTTAAAACTGCCATAGCTCAGTACGTACCAGTGTTGTGTAAATATAAAAAAAACACGACCGCGACAACGCGACGTCTTATCCACAGAGACCTTACAATACCGGGCCAATGTCCACGACATTGGGCCAAGAATTAACCATCAAGTACGTAGGATTAACACATGATATAACAGTACTGTTCAAACAAAGACGACCAAAGTAATTAGACGGCAAACATCACCCTTTAACTGTGGGACACCACTATTTTTTGTATATCATTATTACAAATCATTTATAAAGCGGTTCATCCAAAACAAATCGGATCGCTGTACATACTAAAAACAAGAAAAATAAAAGTGGACGAAATTATGCACAAGTTTACAAGACGTCAGGTGTCTAGCGAACTAAACTACCCTAAAATGTACAATATATATACATTGCGTCAGGTCACCAGTAAGCAGCAGGTAAGTAAAAAAATGTATTTTTTTTTTATTTGTTTATTGTTTAATATCCTGATTATGTAGTTTGTCATTTGAAGCTAGAAATTAAGTCAGCAATTATAGCTACAAATTAGAGAAAAATATAATTGAACACATTAGTGTCGCGTAAGGGTTAAAGGTATGAGGTTACATAATGAGTCAATTGTAGGCCTACGGCGGCTTTATATAACCCTTTCCGTCCCCGAAATGTGATGACGGACCGAGTATAAAAATAGATACAACACTGAGGTGCTCGTCCTATAATTTGCATACAAATATATATTTAAACTAATAATAGGCTAATTTATCAGCCAGCGTATGCCCGGACTGAATCTTGTATGTATATACATGTATTATGGTGAACATTTGATTTGATATCACAGTCCCCAGCAACTGTGTGCCTGTTATCGCAAAGCAATTCTGCCGTGCAAAGCCAAAAGGCAGTTCTGTTTACTTTAGAAGTAAGCAGATACTACCTTTTAAATTTTCAGGGCAGAATTGTGATCCGTATACCTTTAATAGCCTTGATCTTTCCCATGACACAATGTGTGTTCAGGCTCATTTAAACGTGTATTACAGTGGAGGCCAAATGTTGGCTGCACTGGCCCAAAATTTCACCATCATTAGGACTACTGAAAGTTTTTAAACTAGCGTGTTTTGCAAAGTAAAGCTTTAGACACAGACAATTTGTATACCAACATGTGCTTATTTATTTATTATGATTCGCCAAATAGTAAGCCTACGTTGTACACTGATTGGAAAATGCAATATCATGCTATTGGCTGGGACATGGCATCATGCAATATCAATACTAGGCCTGTCCCATAAAATAATATTTTCACCACTCATATATATATATATATATGTGACCCGACCTGAAAAAATGAGTCGTCAGTGGCATATTTAAATATTGGAGTTATTAAGATATCCCGCACCTACACAAAATTACCTTTAAAATGGTATATCACACAACTCTGTAGCGTGTTTAACTTCGCCAATATGACTAGACAAACTCAGAAAAATATGAAGTCTTAAATTGCGTTTTTTTTGAGAAAATGGCATTTGAAGTTCAAAAAGGCAATTTGTGCACTTTTGGAAAATACCACAAAACTGTATTAAAATAAAATAAATAGAAAAAATATTTTCTTTATAATGAATTGCCAAAGTGTGACTTAAAACTCATTTTGCTCATTAGAGTTTACAACGAAAGTACTCAGTACTTGTACTCGAGTACTTTTCAAAGTACTTGTACTTGTACTCAAGTACTTTTGAAAATCTAGTAGGCCTACTTGTACTTGTACTTGTACTCGACAATTTTTCAAGTACTTGTACTCGAGTACTTTTGTCCAGTACTCGCCCCAAGCCTGGCATGGGAGTTTACTTTTTTTACACACAGTCTCTCCTACTACACCAAGACTTGAAACACAATGTCATTCCTACTAGTCCACTTGGTGCTGGGTCTTTAGTGGTTAACACTGATGTCAGAGATCTCATATGTGCTTATGCATCCAGCCACGTTTCTCAGGTGGTGGCAAGTCTTGGATTGCATTGAGAGCTTGCTTCCATGCCAGGAAGTTGGCTCTCTTTATGTGATGGAGAAGACTATAATTATGATGTAGGAGGTAAGGCCTCATTCCTCTGCAGGCCTCTTATGCCAGAAATATCAATATCTATAGTCATTGGCTTTTCTTCCAGTTTTCTGGTCCTCGGTATAAAGACTGCACAGGGATGCTTGACCTATTGACAGAGTAGCATTCGTACCCAGCTGTGACACACGTTGCTGGTACACTGCTGTCTCAGTGATCATTTGGAAAGATTTTTTCTTCCCAATACCACAGCGTGGACTGTTGAAGTCGCATCTTGTGACAGCGTGTAAACCTTGCAATGCATCACAAACTTCTGGACCCAGCTCAGCAGCCACCATGTGCATGTGGATGTGTCTCAGTTTGTCTTTGAAACCAGTGCGTAGTCATTGCTGAATACAATTAAAGGCAATGTCCTCACTGTGCCCTTTTGTCACCATCACAGCTCTTTCCCCATCCTTGAACCCGATAATGACAAACTGCTGATCTGGTTGCAGGTTATCTTTTGCCATACAGCACAACGTATCTGCCAGAAAGTGGGTAAAGTTGGTTTTGTTGTGCCGGTTTGAGATGTACTTTGGCCACTGCTTGGGAATTGGTGTGTTTGGGCTATGCATTTTTATCTCTAAGGCTGTGGATGCCCCTCGTTTTAATCGCTCTAGCACTGGCCTTGATTGACTTGGTCCAGTACTGACACGTCATGGCGTCAACTCGTGAGCATCCCTTCTTACCAAGAGGGCGGTGATTAAAGTGTAATGCTTTCAGGCTAGCTCTCCAAAGGTTGAGGGATCAACATATTTAATCATATGCACTAGAGCCATTATATCAAAGAGATAAGCAGTTGAAATCTCTGAAGTAGATGTTCGACGATTCCCTTAAATACTGGAAACTTTCTTCATCTTGATGAGGAGTAGGCCTACACTCTTTGTGGCATTCCTCAGACTGTAGAAAGTTCTTATGCCAGGACTTCCTTGAGGTCAAGCTGTCTTGTTTTAGCTGATATCACCAGACGACCTAACATATCTCAGCCAGCAGATACAGTTATCAGTTTGTCATCTGACGTCTTGACGCCTTCTTTTTGGCTAAGGTACTGAAGGTATTATTTCCAGAATGGCACTGGTACCTCACTTGCGTTCATTCGCTTCTACACAAATGTTTTTCATTTGTGTTGTCCCCAGCTCGTAGCTTTGGAGCAATTGCTGTGTTTTATAGCTGGGCATGACTACTCCAGTGGCAATGTTGGTGAGTGGAGGCAAATAAACTGGGCATAAACTTCTTGGACATGTCCCTCACAATTGTCGGGAACATGATTGTAACCAAGCCATACACTAAAGAATATGCTCCAACAATGCGGATTATATTGCAGAAACCAAGGTACTGAAAGAAAACCTGGTCAAACGAGGCTACGATCCAAAAATCATTACATCACAGCTAAACAAAGCATCAGCCATACCCAGATGGAGCTTACTGACACAACACCCCAAGAAAACGCCACAGGCGGATAACACGATCAACTTGATTGTTACCCACAGGCAAGGCATCTTCAACATCCACAGGATCATACAAGACCTTAAGACAAAGCATAAAACTACATTCGACTACAGAATAGCATGCCGCAAAGAAAAGAGCTTACAAGACCTACTAGTACGTGCCAAGTTTTGCTCGGATACCCCACCTGCCCAAAAAGAACCAATTCTCACAATGAAACCGGTGATGGCGGACAAACCCCACAGATACTGCACTAAAGACGCGGACGAACCTGTGTTAAATGCCATATGCTATCCCTGGACAGGAAATTCATCATACACCAAGGAACTGTTCATGTGATCAACAAACATATCACGTTGTGCAAACAACTACACAATATCTACATTAGCCGCTGCCTGCTATGTGACAGTTGGGACCCCCACAGAGAAGTTACCACCCCACATCAACTGATCTATAAGTGTGTGGCTACTCTATCCGCCCGGACGAACACCCCCACCCCAGGTACACCAGCGATGTCATGATATTCTCAGTATGGTCCTATCACACAGCCATAGTCAAATGCACAGAATGCCACTTCTCCCTGAAAACTAACATCACTAGAAAACTAACATCACAGTCTGCCCCAGAGTAGACAACCGCCTTATCTGCAACAACAACAGGTCACACTACTGCACACAACCTGTCCGCTGTTCTACAGAGGGCTGCATATATGCACTAATTTGTCTATGGTGCCAAGACATCTATGTAGGACAAACAGGCAGACGACTACATGTGAGGATCTCTGAACACCTCAGGAACATTAGGAATAATTCCACAACAAGCAATTTCGCCCAACATATGAACAAACATGTAAACCCATGTAAATTCCATTATTTATGCCTTAAATTATGAAATGGACAAATTTCAAAGACTTATCGGCGAATCAGTATGGATACATCTATTAAAGGCAGAAAGCAATGCGGGCCAAGACAGCCACTACACTTTGTCTCCAAGATGCTTTTATGCATTTTTAACATAGTGCCAACTGCAAACCACGCTTCACAGCAACATACAGCTAACACACACCTTGATCCGCCTCCCTATACACACCTAGCCCGGGATAGACCTCCCCAGCTCGGCGTATAACAAACTACTGTGACACAATAAAGATACCGCGCCAACCCCTCTGCCCACCCATCCGCCAGTCTCAACACCACCCCCCTTCTCCGTACCACCCCCCCCCCAGAATTATTCACAACCAGCCGACCGCTGTACAGAGAATACCAAGCGAATACTGTGACGCAACAAGTAAGCGGAATAACATCACCAGCACCCACCCCCCCCCCCCCACTCGGGATAATGTAAATACCCACGGCAAGTAGACAACAACACCAGCCTCACACACACTCTATATGATGGCACGTACCAAGACCACACAGAAAGAAATCACCAGCCACAGATACACTGAATGCGACTGCAGCTTCACCAATAAGGCAAATAAACTCAGACACGAGGCCTCTCTATCAACTTCATGGAGGCATCAACAAGCTGAAGTGTCCGCATTGCGAAACAATGTGCAAGCGAAGTGCGGACCTGGCGAGACATCTACACAAGCAACACGGCAATTTCCTGACAAAACAGACGGGCAGTCCCAAATCCTATGCGGGACTCACCATACCCACCATCCCGGACTTAGGGGACTACACGAACCTCACGCTACGTCAACCCTCGGCTACTAGACCTTCTGCCACAATCTCAGTATGCCCCTACACGCCTTGCCAGGACGAGCGGCCAGACGAAAACTATATTCCAGATCGGCCAGGTGATGCAGACAAGCAACCCAAAAGTGATGAGCCGCTGACAGCAAACAGACTAACTTACAAGTTGGTCCCCAGAAAACGCATCAAGACACCTACACACTCCTAAATACCAAGCCAGCCCCTGCCTACCAGCCCCACCACATTTACAAAAACACCCACCTTTGGAGCCGAGACAGGCTGCTGCTAGCGTTCGACAGCCCGTCGAAAACGCTGCATACCCATGATACAAAGTCAGACAATTCTACATTCTCTAACTGGGGTTTTGAACACTACGGCAGCATAGACCACCGGATGGACCTCTTCTCCCCCCCCCCCCCGCAGCATCAACGCATCAGACAAGCAGCCAGGCATAGCCCAATGGAGACCCAGATCCTTGCACCCGACACCATCGCATTAGACGACCACAGACCACAAGATGTCCATACTCAGGAGATAGGGGACCACCCGAACCCTACTCCCACGAAGGAGGAGCCCACGCCCGAACCACCGCACAGCCAGGACGAAACCACCTTGGAGGCAGACACCGTTATACGGTTCAGAGAGGCAATACCAGGCATCATACGCCTGTCCATACCTCTCACACACATCGTGGCCACCACTCCAGCATACTCAGATGTTTCCTCGAGCCCAGCTAGCAACCGCTCGGCCGCCAGCCGCCCAGCGGATAACGCCACCCCCCCCCCTCAGTCACCTACGGCGGCCCAGGAAGCTGCCCCTCCCAACCGGCGGAGACGACAGACTCTGTAGAAGCCAGCCTCAGCCCACACGGCCGGTCGCCACCCAGAGGGACCCCGCCAGCACCACAAGCAGCTGCGACACCTCCTGCAGCAGCACGGGAAATTGAAGTTCCGCTCTACTTGGGCCCACTCAACGCCCAAGTCGCAGCAGCCCCCCCTCCCGCACATACTGACAACGGCATGGAGGTGGAAATCAGATCATACCATCCCCGCATGTCGTTATTTCTGAGGAGCTGTACTGCTCCTGTAGACGATATCATAGAATCCTTCAGCAGAAAAATCTATGCACCAGCTCTAACCCATGAATTGAGCACAACTCAGTTATGGATTAACAACAACCAATTGCAACACCGTTATAGAGTCGAAGTGGAGAGAATCCAAGTACGCCGTAATGAGGACGACGATGATGAGAATGTCTAAAAACACTAAAATTTTAAACTAACGAGTATACACTTTGTATACCGCTTTTATGTTTGATCTGTAATATTGCCACCTGCTTAATCAACATTTGTGCGGAGAACTCCCCTAATGGGTAATCTCCCGGGCACATTATTAAAACTTGTTAATCGCTCACCACGGACATTTCAAAACTAACTTGAATAACTTGTGCTTAGACCCACCCTGATGGTGCGGCGCCACACGGGATTGGCCAGCCTCTGCCGCCGGACGACCACCCCTGGTGGGGGCTGGGTTCATCCCAAGCCCCCCCCCCCAGGGTTGGCCGGCTGGCGGTTGGGACGGGCCTTCCCGAGCAGGGCGGACCCCATGACTGCTTTTCACCATTCACAGACTGTTTTTTAAGCTTTATACATAATCAAACGAATATAACCATTCTGCTACAAGTTGTCACACTGTATCACCGGACTAGAACTATCATCTACTTATACATTACTTTCAAAAGCTTTATATAAGAAAAAAACACCTATTACATATAAGACACTGTTTATTTAAGTTTATGGATGCATCAATTTTCCACGCCATCAATGGTTGACATATGTTACGCCCGCTGCTGTCTCCCCCTCTGTTCGCCCACCGAAACACCAGAGTGCCCCCTCCATTTGACATCTATCTTCTATTTTCGATACACCAGTACCTACAATATAAAAATTGATATATATATATGTGTATATATATATAGATATATATGTATGTGCATATGTGTATGTATATGTATATTCACCGCACTTTTTGCTAACATACGCTCTCCGCTCAATCCCCTTATAAATTTGTCCGCTAAATGTTTTATCCGCCCACACAGAGACCTTTGGCCCTGCTACTTTCGCGTTAGAGTATAACTCTCATCCGCCACACCCAAAACTATTTATGACGTCACAAACATATGGCTACCTGGATACGAAATACTCCTATTCATCCGCCTGTAAAAATTCTGACTCTTCCGCCCAAATGTTTTTGTTTTTTGGAATTCGAATATATATCACAAATATGATCTCAGCATAACTGTTGCCTGGTTACTGTTCTTTTGATCTGCCCACATAACAAAAAAACGCTGTGGGCGGATAAGAGTGTATAAATACATGCTGCATTACTGTATGACACCACTATGTACTATGTCTTTATGTTCTATTTCTTGCATGCCGCACATTTCCTTCATCCACGTTGTAACAATTAAGAGCCCTCTCTTGGGTTGTCAGAAACCAACGTTCTATAGAGCTCCGGGTTTTTTATACCACATATGGTCTTTCCAGATTAATCATAGGCTGTTCCAGAGCCATATCTGTCCACACCTGAGCAAATGGCTGGTTTGATCTACTGACAGCATGGTTTCCATTGGCAAGCTCATTGTGAACTGGAGAGTGATTTTTCATCAAGCTGTTTCTATCAACAAGGTAGACGGACAGCCACCGAGAATAGTTTGGCCTGTTTATGGCATTGGACTGTTTGGTAGTCTACCATCAATTTGTAGCGCAGTAAAAAACATGTGCACGCGACTTCTATAATAATTATTTCAGAACAGCGTTATACAATTATAAACAATTAAAAATTGAAATCTAGCTGGTATTATCAGTATAAACGGCCTCCATTTTGTTTGAATTTCTCGCGTCTGTAAGCAGCATACCAGACAGGCATCCCGTCTATGGCACGCTACACCGGCCGTCAACTGCAAATGACAACCACAACTCAGAAGTGCTGATGGGAGTTGTACTTGAACGTGTTATTGTGTGATCCTAATCGTGTAGTTCTAATCTGTATTCGTAATGATCGATAAGCTTGACTTGATTTAGCTGAGCAAACAATTAAACGGCTCTGGGCGAGCCACAGAGCCGTGAATCAAGTATCAAATTAAGTGGCATGATACCAACTCTAAATTGCTACTCTGAAGTCTAATTTTTAGCCATGGCCAGTCTAACACCATATATTGCTTATAATAAATACATTTGATTACATTGCCGTGATTCTTGAGTTGATAGGTGTTCTGACTAATAGGACCTGAATTTAAGTAAAATACAACTATAATTCACGGCAAGCAGTATCACGGCATGAATCTTCGCTGGGAACGACATAAGTGACATCTATGTCAGGAGAATTCGTCCGCAAATGTGCAAGTTGATAAACATGAAAACACGTGCGCGAAACGGCAATTGCTTTGCTTGACGACCTAATAGTCCAGCTGTATTACCTGACTCTATTACTCTATCTCACAAGGTCTCATATTGCTAACCCCGCTCCAATCGAGATGACTTGCAGATCTGAAGCGCAACTTTTGAAAATAATGTAATTAGGCTACTACTACTTACTAATAATAATAATAACATTAATAATAATACTTATTTTACGAGGGTAGGCCCAATGAGCTCATCTGCCTTTGGGCAAGATTTACAAAAATACAGGTACATATATATCATTTTCATATAGAATGCGGGTATATTAACGGGAAATGTGTAATGATGATTTGAAATGAATATATGGGGAAAATGTATGCGTATATGCATGTCATTTTATAGAAAAAAAAAGACATTAAACACAGCAAAAATTAATATTTAATGCCGTATAAAGTAGCATGTATAAACTATGTAAAATTATCGTGATTTATGTATCTTACCAAAGTTTTTCTGTGTGTAATTTTTGTTATAGTGTCTTTTCAATGTTGCAATTGTCCTAGTTTTATGGCAAGAATTTTTAAGAGAGTTTCATATTCTTGGCTCCGCGTATCGCAAACTATTTCTGTGGCTAGATAAGTGATTTTAAATTAAGTGAATTTTTATTGCTTGGGAATTTAAACATGTTCTGCATATAATCGGATTGTTAAGCGATTTGATGATAAGATTTGCTTGCTGATGCTTTACTATTTTGTCAAATGTTTTCGATAAATCGTCATCTCTGAAAATATCAAGAAGTTCTTTTTTCTACTTGTTCTAGCTGTTTGCTATTAAGAAAATATAATTGGCTACATTGGCCATTTGCGTTTGTTTTGTTGATTTGTTCCCGGGTGCTTCTGAGCATAACCTTTGTTTTGTCTACACATAAACCCATTTGATTCAGCTTACACCAGTGATTTATTGGTCGTGTTTTTCAGCAGGATCTTTTCTATTTCCAGCAAACTGTAACAGATACTGACTTTGTAGCGTCGTCTGTGAAGATAGACAACCTATGCATTCCAGGTAGGCCTACTTGTGGGAGGTCATTGATGCTTAGCAAGAATAAAATCGGTCCTAATATGGTGCCTTAAAGTACTCCAATATATATCTACGGTGATTCGGACAATTTATTGTTTATTTTCATTTGTTGATGTCAATCTTTGAGAAAACTTCGAAACCAATCGATGGTATTTGCGCTGAAATTATAAATTGTCATTTTCTTATAATAATTATGTTTGGGCTATGTTTGCACAAATTCTTGATACTTTTTTTCTCTTGATTTAAATTTTATAGTGTTATTTCCCCCTCATTTTTCATCCCATAGACTTCAAACCTTGGCACAATGATCCTTATGTATTGATGTTTCATGCTATGACTTTTTTGTAAGATAGGGATAGTTAACTGGATCAAATCATGATTTTGGTGTCTCCAAAAGAGGTATAAATTTAAAAAGAGGTATCTCTATTGAATGAGGGAATGTTATTATTTTTCCTCCATTTTCAGAGGCCGATCATTCCTCGAGTTTTCATTATTTTTAAAACCTGTTTAGTGTACCACAATCACACACACAACCACATTAGCCACATGTTTGTATATGTTTACCTATTATAAATTCTGAACTAATTACATCTGAAGGCGAAGGGGTTTTAATTTTCATGTCATTTAAAAGGCGGGTGAAAGCATCACATCTCAGCTGATATTTATTCCTTGCATCAATAGACTCAGGGTGAAATAGGGGCAGTGTGTCCAGATTGGGTCGCCCTATTATCCTTTAAATGCTAGATTTGATAATTAAAATACATTTGCCTAATGCTGTTTCAATGTAGGGCCAGTCTTGCAGACCGATGCCCAATTGAACCAATCTTGCTTACAATGGTGAGTAGTAAACATTTAAGGCTAGATTTCACAATTAAAATTACAGTCGTCAGTCCAGAAAACGTGAAACGTCGATCTAATGTTGTTTTAATGTTGGGCCAGCATCACAGACAGCGATTCAATATTCAGCCAACAAAGAGACAAGTCAATGTGTTTACTGGGGGTCAGCTGAATGTGTTTCCATTTCCCAGCAAACACAAAACTTATATAACATTCGTATGTATTTATATTTTGTTATACAAATGGTTTGTGTTTGCTGGGTGGACAAACGAATGAAATGAATGGGGTTTTAGACCACCTGTGTGCACATATAGGCTAATCTCGGCCAAGAGAACTTCCTGATCGAGGATGGTGAGATGAATAAGATGACACGTACAGCTTTCCAGACACAGGACTCGAAATTCGAGCCCTGGGGGTCTGAGGCCGAGCAATTAGCTACCTCTCGGTCATGGAGGTTCCCCACAATATTGAATCTTTACGAGTGAGCGGGTAACAAACAATTTGTTTTTTTGAAACTTGAAGGCCAGATCGAGTGGGGTTCGAACCCGCAATCTTCGACTTTCCAAGCAGGCAGCTTTTCCACTGCACCAGGGCCCCCTCCCTTGACAAACAAATATATGTGTATTTAAAAGTACAAAAGCTCAGTGGGGACGTCTCATCTGCAAAATTCGAAGTCTGAATTCTGAAGTCTAAAATTTCAATTTAAAATGGCTGCCCAAAAAAAACCATTAACAAAATTTCAATCAATCTGTCATAATAAAAATATCTAACTAAATTCAAAATGGCCACCACAGAACTCATAAAACCTAGTCCAAACATTATTGTTACTTGAAAAATCACAATTCACTTCTAGTTTATAATTTATTATTATAAATAATTTACTTATTACTAAAATATAAGCTTACTTTTCTTTACTAGCAACCAAAAAATCTTTACATATGCGACAAGATATTATAATGGTAAAAGTCTGTCATGCAAGTGTGTTGGCCTACATGTTACTTCATCATCATAATCATCATAGTAGACTTCTTGTAGGCTATCAGCCTTTAAATCTTCTCAGTAGAATATTTTCACTCATATATGTTATGTTACAGTTTTTGTTACTTGTTTATAGGCCTACCATGCAAATACTTGTAGGTTTCAATCATGTCCCCTCTAGCTCTCCTGTACCTAAGCCATGGCAACTTTAGTAACTTCAGCTTTTCTTTGTATGATAATTCTTTATAACTTTATAACTTTCTTTATAACTCTTGTTGCTCGGTGTTGCACTGCTTCTAATTTTTCTATATCACCTTAAAGATATGGTGGCCATTCCAGATTTCTATATTCTAATAGTGGACGTATATATATATATATATACCAGTGCTTTATATGGTAAGGCTAGATTCTGCCTGTCCAGGTATGTGTAAGATCTTCTTATTATGCCTAAAGTTGAGTTTGCCTTATTTACTACTTTATTTATATGTTCTTTAAATCATAATTCATTGTCCACTCATATGCCTAGATCTTTTTCTACTGTTGTTTCTTCTAACCCTATCTGCCCTTCTTCTGATATTATGTTATTATGTTTATCGTTTTTCTTGCCTAGATGCATACATTTCCATTTGCTGGCGTTAAAAAGTAGCTGCCAATCTCTTGACCACTTCTTTAAGCTATCTAGGCCCCCTATGTCATCTTGTAGTTGTTTTATATTACTTTGGTCTTTGATTTCTCTATAGAGTTTTATATCATCTGCAAATAATTTTATGGCTGATTTTACACAGTCTAGCAGGTCATTTATAAAAATTATGAATAGCAGTGGTCCTAGGACACTCCCTTGTGGGATACCACTTGTCACAGAACTTTGCCCAGTCAGATGGAGATTGATTAACTAACACTTTTTGTCTTCTGTCTGCTTAAAACGTTTTTACCCATGACAAAACCTTGCCGTTTACTCTATATCCCTTTAATTTGATCAAGAGCCTTTCGTGCGCCACCGTGTCAAAAGCCTTACGAAAATTCATGTAAGCCTACACAGCGTCCACAGAATTTCCGTTATCAAGCATTTGTGTCCATTCCTCTATTTTTTCTATTAGCTGCTGATAATCTACTCTGGTTCCCAGAGCCACGCTATGCGGCGTGGCTGAGCTTCATGTAGCCTTTGGTATGCCCCAGTGGCGAATGTTTGTGACTTGTTGCTATTTTTGATTTGATTTGATTTGATTTATTTCAGTCAACAGTACATGTAAGCATGATAAAAACAATCAGGGCCACCATACTGGTCACCAGGGATAAAAGACACTATAAAGGGTCTGGTGACCCTTATTTCCATAGTGGTCCCTGAAAAGTAGACCAGATGGCGACTGTAAAGGTTTACAGCAAATTTAATTGAAAATACTTGTAAAAAGTTTATATAAAATAAATTATAAATAAAAAACATTTTTGCATGATCACAACATACACTTCTAGTCATAACATTATCACATAAATCACTAGACTAAGCGTTAATATATATATATAATTTATTGAAAAATTTATATACAACTCAGACAATCTAGTAATATAGACAGTCTGAGTTGTATTCGCTAACTAGTCTATCTATTAGGTAAAGTATCACAGCTTCTTTAAAAGGTGCCAATGAGTTCAGTTTTTTCTATTTTTAAAGGCAGTTTATTCCATGATTTTCTACCATTTAATTTAAAAGCCTTAGATCCGTTTCTCCCAGTGGATGGCAGGGAGACATACAACGTTCTATGTCTTGTCTCAACATCATGCACCTGACTGACCATAACAAAACTCTCAGTAAGATAACATGGAGCTCCGCCATGGACAATCCTGTGCATGATGTTGAGATTTAATTGTTCTACTCTGACATCCACTGGAAGCCACTGCATCTTTAGGAAATGTGTGATGTCTAGATGTGTCCGGGGGGATAAATCGAGAGCAAAACGCATTGTTTTGTTTTGTAAAATTTGGAGTTTATGTTTCATAGTTTTTTGGAGGCCGCTTTACCAGGCTGAACATGCATAGTCGAAATGGCAAAGAATTAGGGCTGATGTTAACAATTTTCTAGATCTGGTGTTAAAATATTTTGCCTGTCTGTACAAAAATTTCAGTCGCGAATTTCCCTTTTTCAAAACAATAGCTGTGCCGCTAAGTGTTTGCTCTAGATCCACCCCGAGATACATAATGACAGTCTTTGATGTAATTACATTATTTCCACAAGAAATAGCTAATTTGGAATGTTTTGACAGCATATGTTTGGTTCCAAATAGAATAGATTCTGTTTTACCTAGGTGGAGAGACAACTTGTTGTCTATCAGCCAATTTCTAAGAGACAACAAATTGTCCCCCAAAACGTTTTCAATAGTTTTTATGTGTTTCCCCGATACTAACAGGGCAGAGTCGTCAGCATAGAGTATTAGTTTGCAGGAGACAGATGCTTCCATATCATTAACGTATATCAAAAAAAGAAGAGGCCCCAGGATTGATCCCTGTGGTACTCCACAAGGAACAACCTTGGGGTCAGAAAAAATTCCACCTACATCAGTAACCTGCATCCTATTTGTCAGGTATGCATCAAACCAAGCGATTGCATTTCCATCAAGGCCTATAGCTTTTAGTTTATTTTCAAGAATAGAATGGTCTACGGTGTCAAATGCTTTCTGCAGGTCAATCATCACCATGCCGATATAATTTCCAAAATCCATTTCTGAACGTATATAATCCATAAGAAAAGTAAGACAAGTACCAGTAAAAAAAGATGGACTAAAACCTGATTGCAATTTATATAACAAATTAATTTCTTTCAAGTAGTGTTCCAGCTGGTTGTACACTATTCTCTCAAGAATTTTGGAAGTAACACTGAGAATGGAAACAGGTCTATAGTTTCCAGGCTCAGTTTTACTTTGTTTTTTATAGAGTGGTACCACCCTTGCATTTTTCATATCTTCCGGAATTTGACTAGAGTGTAAAGATAAATTTATGATATGAGCCAATGGACAAGCAATGACCTCTGCGCCATCTTTCAAAAACCTTGCAGGTAAACTGTCCAGCCCAGTGGCTTTGCTTGCTGTTAGTCCATTCAATAGATTTTCAATTTCTTCTTCGCCGACGGTAAAAAAATGAAAAGAATTTTCTACAACACCTTTTTCCTGGTAATAGTCTTTTAAAAATTGTTTGGCGAAATGTATTGGTCTTTTAGGTAATTTGTTAACCAGTTTTTCTGCCACTGAAGTAAAAAAGTTGGTAAAAATATTTGCTACTTTAAAATTTTCAAATATAATTTCTTCTCCTTCAGACAAACTAATTTTGGAAGAGCCAGGTGTACCTTTTGACAGACCAATAGATTTCAAGGTTTTCCATAACTGGGAGGATGACCCTTTACATTCTTCAACCTTGTCATTATAAAAAGAATTTTTGGCTTTTTTCACCTTATTTTGTATCAAATTTCTAATTTTACTAAATTGTTCATAAGAACTTTTCTGATTTGAGCGTTTTTTAGGTGATAATAGGGTAATCCCCGAATTCAGGCATTTTTGAAAGTTCACTTCCCCGGATGAAGAGTTGTTCACAGTATTATATTTCCCCTGTGACGCATTTCCTATGACTTGACCCAGAAAATTATTCGCCGGCCTCAATAGCAGAGGCATGAAGGTCACGTGACTAAGAACCTTGGCCTATACCCGGCCCTAAATGAAATTGGCCGGGCTCGCCAGGCAATTGAGAATCATTCTCTTATCCTTTTATCATGTTTCACTTTTCGTAGCTACAGGTGAGCTTTCCATGCTCTTTTAATTTCATAAATAGCGTCGTACTCGAAAAGAGGTTTGTATCAATTTATCATTCTGTCAACTATTTAAAACACCACATTTTAATATTAGAGTTAATTTTGTTTATAATGTATTGATTTATGTGATGCAAGTATTGAGAATAGCTTACAACTTTTAGTAACGTTGGTCGTTACCAGAAACGTTCAATTATCGCTCAATCATCAATGGGGATGGGCGATAATCAGTGATAATAGAGGTTTCTGTCATCGAGGTTGTAAATTAATTCGGTAGATCTACCTCTTTATGTCGAAACCGAGTCATCATGTCGAAACCGGGTCGATAGGGGGTGATGTTATTTAAATATTTACTCCATATCAGCATGATCAGACATGAACATACTAGACTAGATCTACATAGGTAGATTCAATAAATTTTAAAAATGTTCAATAAATTTAAATTTCGTAACTGCTGACATGCTGAAATAAATGTTTGACCACTTTACACAGTCGTCACTGAGCAAGAAAAATGCTGTGCTCAGGGCTCCAGATAGGTGCGTAATGGGGGTATTTTACGCCACAAGATTGACCGATTACGCACTGTCATTTTGATCTGGGGGTAGCAGTTTTCAGTATCTAAAGGGTGTGTACGCATTTGGATAAGATTTGGGGGTATTAACGCCTGTGCCTCGAGTGTGAGTGCTGGGCCAACTTTGACACACTGCATTTTCGCGGTAAAAATGGCGGGAATAACGACGGCATTACCTCTGCTTTTTCTGACATCAACACAGCTTTATTTTATTTTTTTATCTCCTCAATCGATCTAATTGAAATGAATCTTTCAATTTTGATTATCTAAACATTAGCAATACTGGGCTATATTATCGACTATACTCCACACAAATTGTGTTTCTTTACTTTCTCAAAAAACAAAATGGCGGACGGCCACAGCTCACTGCGATCTGTTCACTTGATAACGTTATGTTGTTTTACACTGAGTGACTGATGTTTAATGTCACTTAATGATGATTTTGGTATTAGCTGTTTTGTCAGTGCATTCATATAATTTGTGTTTCACATTTAATTAAAATTGATGCAGTAATTATTTGTCACTCAGGAATAGATAACATGATTAGAAACACAGGCTCAATGGTAATGGTCAGTGTAAAAAATCAGGATTTCACAAATTGCTGTAGTTATGACATCGTTGCCTACCACTGCGACTTTATTTGTCCAAGCTTGGTCATTTTGTCAGGACAACCAAAAATGTTGGCGACATGTAGAGCGCGGTTAATTTCAAAAAAAAAATTCTAACACTGCTCGCACAGTCAAGTGGTGGATGATTGTGTGAGCACAGAGTTAGAAATAATTTTTCAAAATGTTTGACCAACGTTGTTCAAATGCAGGTACAATGATGCAAGTTGTGGATCAACAATAAAGCACCATTCGTTTAGTGTCTTGGGCCGCCAAACATGACTTCACATGACACTGGGCCAATTGGTTCAATGAATTGTCAAAAACAGTGGACCATCATTAAGGCAATATTGGTTCAACGTCTCGTGTGTGCTGGGGTGGTTGCTGCGTAGTGTGAAGTATATATGTGTGTAAGATGTTGTATGAGATCAGACATTTTACAACTAACAAGCAGGTCTACATTGAATTGATGAGATGATTGTCATCATGGCCAATCAAACTGGATTGGAAAGAACGTTTTTAAACAAAACATGTCCCATGTCTTACCTATGTCTTACCAAGTATCACACAATATTGTCAAGAACTTCATATATGCACATTGACGAAGGAACACAGTAATAGTTTGTCTACAGGCTTGTATACTTAAAAGGTAAAATAAGTACTAGGCCTATTACCCCCTACATTATAATAAATAACAGTCGTTAATAATATAAAAACTAATTATATGATCATGTTGCTACTACTTTCTTCCGTGATATCCAGTAGGCACCCGCCTACTGCAGCCGCCTTGTAGCTTTAAAAAAATACATTGTGTTTTCCTGATAACTATTTGTTAAAAAAATTATCCTCTGACCTCAAATGTTGGGGGTACAATTAAATCCTAGAAAAGACATTCTACCCTCTGGAAAAAAAATTGGTGGTAATTACTCTTCTGCTAAAAAAGGAGCCCTGGTGCTAGACTATATCAAAATCTGAGCTAAATTATAAAAATATCAAAAGATGGCACCACAATATGGCAAATTGTTATGGGGGTAGCAGAATCCAAAACAACACCCAGACACTTAACTTTTTGAGGCAGCTGATGAAAACTACCGAGATGATGCCGCTGTTGAGAGTTTTGTTTTAAGATACACCAGGGCACCCAACAAGTGCCCCTCAATACAGTAACAGTAACAAATATACAATACAGGTGAACATCGTTATAACACGATCGTTGGGGTCCAATGAGTCAAATCGTGTTATAAGTGAATCGTGTTATACAAAAAAATCAACCAGAAAACAATTTCAATAAAGGATGAGTAATAATATGAAGACTATCGTTAATATAAGCTGTCTTGTTTGCACAGGTGTAACGTGTTATGTTACAGCTGTAACTTATAATAATAA
Organism: Flabesymbios commensalis; assembly: GCA_964017125.1. NCBI lineage: Eukaryota > Metazoa > Annelida > Polychaeta > Terebellida > Flabelligeridae > Flabesymbios > Flabesymbios commensalis. Next base: position 8,607,901 of record OZ024913.1, read on the forward strand.
CAACAATATTATAAAAAAATTATCATAAGTTTTGCGGCATAACAATTGTAACGTTTTACAACTATTCTATCGTACAAATGTATACAGAATGAACACTATAAAAATAACAATAAATTACTCATCTTTATGCAGCAGAGGAGTAGCGAATTTGCTATATTTTAGTTCTTTATTACATGCTTATACATATCATTGTGCACAGTGTGTAACACGATGTATTTGATACCTTGATTATCATTTGCATGTAATACTACGCGAGCATTATTATTATTTAATTGCACACAATATAATAAATGTTAATGATATATCGGCAGTGGCCGTGTCTGTCACTGCTATCACCTCTGCAGTTGATGATTGACATCACTGTCCTCACGCTGATTGGTTCAGATACCCCCTCCAGGGTTTCCCCCAGAAAAATGAGAAAGCATCATGGTAACTGGTGGTTCGGGTTCACCGCGGCGCGCGTAGACTGGGGTCAGGAGGCATACCCCCCTCCGGGAAAATTTGAATATGAAAACTTCTGTATATAATACCCCTTGTAGTAACTTATAGAACTAATTTCTATCCATTCTTTGCACTGATACATCATTTTTTATGACATTGTAAAATATTAAAGTAAAAAGTCCAGTTTTGGGAGAGCATTTCATGATTTTATTGAAGCATCATGGCATTTGGAAAAGCATCATGGGAATTACTGAAGCATCAGGGTAAAAGTTTAAAGCATCATGGTACCATGATGCTTTGATGCTTTGGGGGAAACCCTGCCCCTCTCTTTCTGGTTCCTCCCACGTCAAGAGGTCAGGTGCGGTGATTGACAGCTTATGCACACTCACAGAATCTCGTCAGAAAATCTTCACGAGAGCTTGTGAGATTTGCTCCAGTCGATAGGCGCGAGTCTCGACAACTCTGGCGGTGTCTACACTTTATCAGGTGACGTTTGTACAACACTCATTACGTAGTCTCTGTGGGGGGGGGGGGGGGTTAAACCTTTCCTTCGATTTGCAGGCCTAACAAGACGTATTAAGTCGACAAACTTATATATAAATATAATATTTTTCGTGCTATAATCTGTATCTGTAAACATAATATATCAAGATCTTTCTTAAATACATACCATTCTTTACTTTGTGTACATAGCACAATTTAAATTGTCTACAAAACTATAATCATTTTTTGTGCTATAATCTGATAATCTGAAATAATTATATCACGATCTTCAATAAATTTATAACACGATCTATAGAAATTTACAACACGATCTGTAGACTAATAAAAATCTGTTCAAATACAATACGTTCTTTACAAATTTAAAACATGATTTCTATTATACCGCATTATAATATACAAAGATAGCAAAGCGTCTCCGCCGAGCCACTTATTCTCGCCTCACTGCCCGGCATTATGACATAATAAAAACACGATCTTTATTAATTTTATAACAAGATCTTCAGAACTTGATAACACAATCTTTAGACTAATTATAATAATTATCTGTTCAAATACAATACGTTCTTTACAAATTTCCTATAATCTGAAATAATTATAACACGATCTTCAATAAATTTATAACACGATCTTCCGAAATTTATAACACGATCTACAGAAATTTATACCACGATCATTAGACTAATAATTATCTATTCGAATACAATACGCTCTTTACAATTTTATAACGGGATGTTTATAAGTGAATTATATTATGCCGTATTATAATATACGAAGATATCAAAGCGTCTCCAGCGTGTCACTTATTCTCGCCTCACCGCCAGGTATTATGACATGACTCGGCACACCTTTCCGCGTTCACATGTGTAGACCCAGCGTTGGCCAAACATTGTTTCAATGCTGTGCGTAACGTTTAGCATTCGCTGAGTTAGCATAATGCGTGTTGGCGTTGTCGGCGATAGCGATTAGTGTACGCGATGCACATACTGTTAACTCTTTTAATAAATCTTGTAGATTTGGAAATTATAACACGGTATTCTGAAAAAAGCTAGAAAAGGGGTCCTAAATTTTGGGGTTCATGACCTTACCGTGTTATAACCGATCAGTGTTGTAACGAATTGTGTTATATCGATGTTCACCTGTGTATGCACATAACAATCAGAAATTTGGGCATAGCCTCCGTTTTTTTTTGTTTTAAGTCCACGAGGGGGTCATGGAAGAAGAAAAATTTTGATGGATTCTCATCCTTATAGCCATGAAGTTCAATTTTTACCCTCGGTGCGCCCCATGAGGAAGTGCAGGGTAGGCAAACAAAACTTCACCCAGGTTTTACCATGGGCAAACTAGTGCAGCCTTCCTCATGTATCTCATTTCTTTGAGATTCCCACATTGTTCTGTCCGAACGGTCTTAATGATGTCCTCCAGATCTTCCTCATAGGGCAGTTGACATAGTCTATTTTCATTTTTTTGCATTTTATTAAAAAAATTAAAAAAAATGGCACATGTGTAAAAAAATGATCAGAAGTGGCCACAGCATGCCTGTTCCACTTACCTCTTCAAGCATTTGTTGCAACAATTACAAGATTAAATAGGAGAGCTGGCATCATTTTTGTAACTGCAAGAAATCTAATGATGGGAACCCCCAGAACAGGTGATAAAAGTGCCATTCAAAACAAATAACTCTTTTAATTCTACAATGATGGCTTCATTTCTATCAGTAATAGTGAGCAAAAAGAACAAACAAACAAGGAAAAATATGTCTTTTATTGCAGTGTATCACAAATTCACATAAATCTGAAAAAACACATGTGACGGGTTAGCAAGCAATACCTATCTGAACCGTAAGACTGAGTGTCATATGTGACGCGCAATAGATTTAACCCCTATTACCGCCCTCGAAATATATAATTTACTTGACTTCACCTTACTTACTGACCTTTTATGAAGCCATTCAGCTTATTTGAAACATTCGCTCAGTTATTTCTTGTGTGAGAGCAGTTTTACAACACCTCCGGAACAATATTTCGGCAATTTCAACCAATTGTGACGATGTGAGTATCTTACGTTTCAGATACATGCATGCTGTGTTCTAACCCTGAACGTAGTGGAGGGTGAGATTCTTTTAACTTGAATCTCTGATAGTGATACTACATGGGGGACTGCAAAGGCATAAATTTAAAGATATAACTGCAGATTGTTGCTCACTCAGTCTCAGACACTGCACAGGCACAGTGAATTGTCAATTGAATAGAAGTAAAAAAAAAATGTTTAGGCACTAGTCTAGACTAAATATCTTTTAAAGGGACAGAATGTCAATTTTGAAAATTTAATTGATATGAAATTATATATAGCAGGTACTGATTTCTCGGTCAATTCTCAACAGATATTTATGAAATTTTGCAAACATCATTTTTCAAACATATCCCAACAACCCTGACAATTTCGTAAAATTATATACCTGGTAGAGTATTTCAAAAGTTAGACCATTTGGTATGCATAATATAGTATATTGAATTTATGACGTTCCTCTATCAACCCATTGAGCTAATTCTAGGATTTTATTACATGTCAAATGATCTAACTTTTGACATAGGCTATTCAATACAATTTTCTGAAATTACCCGCTGTTAGGATAGACTAGGAAATGGCCTTTGCAAAATTTTAAGGAAATGATTCGGAATTGACAGTAACAAATTGACGAAAATCATGCGATTCTGGTTGAATGGTTTAATGTGACTTTAGGTATAGTTTTTTTCCAAGTCATATATTGCCATGTCAACAAAATTGTCTGCATTATGCAACACTTTTTACCACTGACACCAATACCCACCGTCTCAGACAGTGGGATCAAAGCCTACTTCACAAGGCACAGACTTTATTTGGTGTGAGAAAGTGAGGGGTTGGGGAATCCCCTGCAGCACCCATTGTCTGCCAAATGTTGGACCGACAGCATCAACATGTGGCCCAGCGCTGTGCTAACATCCTCCAGGTGTACAAATAGTTTGTTGGGGTTCTATCTGGATTCTTATGAATGTCGATAAAAAAATGTTTGTAAAAATCATGTGAAAATGTTTGTAAAAATAAAAAAAAAATTGAAAAAATTCAAATCATGAACTGCGTGATACACTGCTTCATGCAAAACAAAATACCAAAATTTATGTCATCCAACAGTCCTTTAAATGTCAAAAGGCATGATTCTCGATATTAGATGTATAACAGTACTACATGTACTTGTAACAAAGTGGCCTATGTGATCCATAAGCATTGTAAGCCTTCTTATTTCTCCCTCAAACTTGCACATTTGAAGGAGAAATAACCATTAAATTAGCCAAATTCACAAATGTTTTGACTCAAATTATTGTGAGTCGCGGTAGCTTAGATAACTTAGCGGGTAAAGGGTTAAATTGGTGATTATCCCTTAAAGCCCTGAATTAATATGTTTAACTTATGGAAACCAAAGGGTTTTATTTAATTTAAAATCATTTTAAATGTCTTAGTTACATGTAGCTCTTTCTGATTCATTTGTGTTATGGATCTACAACCATTAGAAATATTTTGAATCTTACATATTCGATGACTAAAGTCGATCCCCGCACTGTAAGGGTTAAAGTTCAAGAAACAATAAACAAACATGCTCAAATTATAATGCATTCAACTTGTTTTGTGAACCATTGTTGTTTCATTAGTTTTTGTGTAAACTTTATTGTTTTTGTGTGTGTTCAGATATTCATCAAGAACTATAAATGAAATAGGCATGAGTTACTTTGACGAAACCAGTGGCATAGTGGCGTGCGAGACAGAGTTTGGTCGATGGTGGCAGACAGTTGATGAGGTGGTCATACAAGTAGATTTACCTGAAGCAACCAGAGCTAAAGAAATATCGTGCACAGTTCTTCCTTCAAGAATGAAAGTGTCTGTCAAGCAAAAAACTATTTTGGAGGTGACTATTTTTTTTTTGTATTTCACACTGTTCTTGTATATATTTCAGATTTGTGTTGGGATTTGATAATTTTCCTGATTTTGTTGGTATTTTGGCCACTGACATTTCTACTACATAAACTTTTTAAGCACTAAAATTAGATATTTTAATTTTCTACCACTTGGAAGTTTACTCATATTTGTTTAATTTGAAACAAAAAATAAGCAAAATTATAAAATTATTTATTTTCAATGACCACGATGGCAGTCATTTAACCTGATGTTAAAACATATTAAAAATGACTATAGTCATGCTTAGCACTTTAACATTGTTTAACCCTTAAAGCGCTGGATTGATTCGTAAAAAACATCGCAACCAAAGGCTTTTTTATAATTTGAAATCATAAATGTCTTAGTTAGCTCTTTACGCTTCATTTAAATACCTATGTTATGGGTCTACGGCCATTAGAAATATTTTACTTCTTACAGTGTGGGATCGACTTTACACGTAGACAGATTCTGACAACTGATTCTGAGGTCTAAAGTCGATCCCGCGCTGTAATTGTTATGGATCAAGTTGGAAATTTTATATAAAATTTAAATCAATACTATTATTGTGAATAGAGAGGTAAATGTTCAGACTTTTCATGTCACATCTTTTCAATGAAAATGACACCATACAATTTGATTTTTCAGGGTCAGTTTCCAGCAAAGGTAGAATCAGAGGATACAATATGGACAGTTGGTGAGTAAGGCAAATCTGGCAGAAAAATAACCCTTGTGATGCTGGGACCATACTAGAATATATACCTTAATTATCCCTTGTGATGCTGGGACCATAAATATACGTTAAACTTTTGTGACCATAAATATACATTTTCAGGAATGTTTCAAACCAAATTAAATTTTACTGAAAAAGATAAGATTGTTTGCTAAGCTCATCAAATAACAGCAATAGATCATCACATAGGTGCTTCACCCATATGCCTTTCCATTGCACTTCGGTTTGGCTGCCCGCCGACAGACCTTTGCAATTCCCCCGAATGTGGGTACGAAATTTTTGTTAGTGGGGGACTGTGTTTGCGCTTACCCCTGAAAAACAAAATACCAGTAATTCAATTTGAGATATGTAAATTTTTCATAAATAAACATTTTTTTATTTATTTTGAGATTGGAAATTGCATTTGTAATTCCAGAAATAAATAAATGAAAAATAGACACTGACAATTCAGCTGACCATCCCAGCAGACACAAGATGTTTAACCGATGTTGTTTAAATGCTGGGCCAACGGAGAAGACAGTAGGCCATCATCAAACAAACATTGGTTTAACATCTTGTGTCTGCTGGGATAGTGATATTTCTGTGACAGAAGAAAGCTTGCCCCCAATGCCAGTCAACATGCCAACGTTGATGTCATTGGACCACTCTTCTCTCAGCCGTGATTGAGCTTTGATAACACCACTTGTGTCACATTTAGAAATGAAACATGTCATACATCTGTAAAAATTGACTTGGGTACTGTGGCATTTCATTTTACGAATCCGAGTAATTTTCTGTCACTTGAAGCTGTGGATAGTGATAGTGAGACACAACTTCAGTGACGGGAAATTTACCTGGAAAACTCAGAGCTCTAGGGGTTAGTGTTTCAAGTTGTGATGGATTTAGTTTCTTTTTAGTTGAGAAACTGCCATTGGTTGGCCCAAACAACTGATGAACATGGATAATCATTGTTTTGCAGCAGCCATAGAACTTATACACCTATATTTAGGGACAACACACAATTGTTAGTATTTCTTTCCCCATTGCTGTGACTGAAAATCTGAAATAGGAATACAAATTGTCTTTGAGTGGAATTTTGGGTGAGGCCAAGTACAAAATTAGACATTGGCCTCATTGCCAAGTGCTTCACTTTACATCACGTCAAATTTGGGTTAATGTTCGTCACTTCTAGTTACATTGTTACAAATTGAACCCTGGTTTGTCTATCAGCATTGGGAGGGTTTTATGATGGTGGTCATTTGGTGGCATCATGCTTGACACTGTACAACACGTTCTCAGTTCTCAGTCTCAATGAAAGGGTCATTGTTGACCCGGCATTGTCCTAGCGTCGATGATGCTGGCTCAGCAGTGGGATACTGTTAGTCCAACATCCAGTATGATGTATGATGTACCAGTATGATAACAGGATTCTACTGCTAAAGCTGTAACTTGTTGCTATTTAATAATTTCCACATTTCTTCCAAAATGTCTCTTAACTAGATAGATAATTTGTTTATTTGTAGAGGACCAGAAAAGTTTACGAATCTGCCTGACCAAGATGACTAAAACTGCAGGCAATTGCTGGGCTTCACTGTTCACTGATCAATATCGACCTGATCCTCTAACATTTGATGAGATGGAGAAGAAGATGACGTTACAGAGATATCAACTTGAGGTGGGATAGAGTGTACACCTACTGAGTGTACACATGAGTGTGTACACCTACTCTACAGCACTCTTTACTTTTCAGGTTATTTATACATGAACTTTGTAGTACCCATAAGCTTCTCGCCAGCAAATACGGGATGTTGAATCAGTGTTGTTTTAGCATTGGGCCATCATCGAAGACGGTGGACCAACATCAACACAAGACTGTTTCAACGTGTCGTGTTTGTTGGGTCCTTCCCTTCCCTCTCCACCCATTGCTTTTTGACGGCTCGCTGTTGAACAACATCACAGACAAGCATCCAACAGTAATCCATTATCTGAACAACACCTTGTATGTGCTGAGAATGGAAAGTGATACAAATTCCCCCTTGTACTGAAGTCAGAGAAAATGCTCTTGATACTTTTCAATATTTCAAAACTTGTTTTAAAATTATTGTTCATATTTTCCAGATGTTTACAAAGAAAGTGTTATTTATAATTCATTCTATCTATGGCTGATATTTTTGACACCATTGAATTGAGTTGTCACTTCTCTGTTTGTGGCATATGTCTCTGCTTCAGCTGTTTGTCACACATTTTTCCACCATCCTTTACTGTAGTCATTTTAAAATTATATTATGAGACAACTTATTGTTTGATTGTTTACACAAAAATGGAACAATCTCGGTTTCAATTAATGTTAGTATATGACATCTTGTTACATTTACTGATATAAGTCATAATTCTCAAGATATGTCTGAATTATCATTGATAAAAGTCCTAATTATTATGATATGACTGACTTGTCATGATTCTCAAGATATGACTGAATAATTTGTTACTGATATAAGGTATATTTCCGGAGTTTCATGTACTGGTTATTTGACTTATTTCAGTGCTGATAGCTACAAATATAAATCATGGTTATAATCTATCACAGAAGTGCACCAGTAGCCTGATTTTAAAACCACTCCTTAATTGGTATTTTTAGTTTTTGAAGTTTCAAGACTTGTGAATGTTTTGCTAGGAGTAAATGTACTGCTCATAATTGTGAGAATCTCTCTTTTCGACTGAAAAAGATGACGAAAATACCCCCACTCTCTTGCATGCCACCCAAAGGATGAGCCTGCACGCCTGACTCGATGGCTTCATCAAGTTAACAGAGAGGATTTTACACCTGGTCTATTCAGTAAACTTACTATGCAGCAATCATTTTACAGACGATTGTTTCGTTGTTGATATGTTTGAGAAAATCACAAGAAAACAAAGGAATTCTAGGAAAAAAGCGCAATTGAAACCAGATGCAGTAACGGTACCGACTATTTTCTCCCACAAGGCAGTGACGACCAAGACTCGACAACACACTGTCAAACGCATCAAACAGAGGGAGAGAAAAGATAAAGGTTTAGCCCAATAATATTGATCTATTCCTTTTCTGATAACTATTACATTTAAATATTGCTAATGTGTTGATAAAATATGTTAGGCCCATTTAATGACAAAAAGTAGGCTACTAACGTTGCCACTAACCATTCTCGCGAAGTGAAGTCAGCCATCATATCACGCTCACACAGTCACCAGTGGTCACGGCATCATTGCATTTGCATACATGTGGCATGGCTTACGTTCATCAACATATCCAATTGTCAGCATAATAACGTTAGTCTAATAAATCTTCTGTTTATAACGAAGTGCTACGACAAATTCGCTGTGAAGCAATTATTTTGTAGGGTATTTCAGAGTTTCTCCAGTCACACGTGGTCTTAACCTTAATCACTGTTCACGACCGTTAGACCACAGTAGATTTCCACGCCACTGTTATTATGGTGGTCTTTATAGTCATCGCTCATATCACTACCGCCATCCAACATCTATTTCTAACAACTATCAATTTCAACACATAACAAAAGACACAAGAGTACGCGACCCACAAAAACCTAGCTTACTAAACCTCGTATAAACGAATGAGGCAAACAAGGTGAACGATGTAGAGCATCTTAGCCCATTGGGTGAAAGTGACCATTCGATAATAGCATTTAAATATATTACATATATAAAAAAGGAGCATAAAAAATGACAAAAATGCTATACGACAAGGGAAACTACATCGGCATGAAAAAGGAAATGGGAAAAATCGATTGGAGCAAAGCTTTTAAAGACTGCGAGCAGAATGTAGAAGAGCAATACAGAATATTCATAAAAGAATTGAATAAACTTGAAAAAAAGTTCATTCCATCGAGACATTACAGTGGACCTTCAAAGAAAGACAAAGATGCAACACCCCTCTATAAAGCGATAAGATAAGACATATGTCTGAGGCATAGAATGTGGGCAAGGTATATGAGGAAAGAGATGGAGAATCACATTTGGCATATGCAAAACAAAGTAACAAAGTCAGAAAACTGACTCGACAAGCTAAGAAAGAAGCAGAAAGAAAAATTGCCGTAGAAGTTAAAACAAACCATAAAAATTCTGGAACAATGTGGCTGCACGGACCAAAACTCGACAAGGAATATCTGAGCTTGAAATCCCAAACACAACAGACGGCCAAGGAAAGCCGACAAGGACAAAATCGGATAAGGAGAAATTTGATGTACTATCAGGGACTTTTAGCTGAGTTTTCACAAAGGAAGATAGTGTAGATATACCCACCCTGCCAAAGCAGAACTTCACAGAAACATTAGACGATGTAATTATCTCCGAGGAAAGCATCAGCAAAAAGCTAAAGACATTAAATCCTGGGAAATCTCCTGGACTAGACCTGGTACATCCCAGAGTATTAAAAGAACTGGCTGAAGCCCTAGCACCCCCTTTGCTCATCATTTTAAAACATCAATGGACACTGGTATTGTGCTGGCTATAAGGAGAGAAGCAAATGTTACAGCCATATTTAAAAACAAGGGGAACTGCTGGCAAGCAGGAAACTAAAGACCAGTTAGTCTGACTTCGGTGGTGTGTAAAGTTATGGAATCGTTTGTAAGGGACAGCATGACGCAACATCTCGAACAAAACGACTTGCTGAGTAATCAACAATACGGCTTCATATCTGGGCGATCCACGGGGCTACAACTACTTATTGTCATGGACAAGTGGACAAGTGTCTTAGCAGAAGGATGGCAGATAGATCTTGTCTATATGGACTTCTAGAAGGCATTTGATACCGTGCCTACTGGAGAGCTTTGGTATACGATCTAAGACTAAGAGATGGATTGCATCATTCCTGGGAGATAGACGACAAATGGAACGGTAAATGGAACGCTATCAGAATAGAGACCAGTCACGAGTGCTATTCTACAGGGCAGTGTTCTGGGACCGGGCCTCTTTGTGGTCTATATAAATGACCTCCCGAAAAATGTCACATTCGGGGTACGGCTATTTGCTAATGATATCAAGGTATCCTAGGAAGGAAAACGATGCCAGAGAAGTGCAAGACGACCAGAAATGCAAATTCATGTCAATTGGAAGGGAAAAAAATTACCACCGCTGTTATATGATATTTGATAATAAAAAGATTTATCATGAGGAAACAACTGCGGAAAAAAACATAGGGTAGTCTTTGACCCAAATCTAAATATCAGACCACATATGGAAGCATTATGCAAAAAAAGCAAATAGAATCATGGGAATCATAAGGAGAACATACTCTTACTTGACAGAAAAAGAATTTTGCTTTCTATACAAAGCTTTGGTTAGACCACACCTAGAAAGTAATAATGTTATATGGGCACCAAGATAAAAAAAGGATGTCGAACTATTAGAACAGGTTCAAAGGAGAGCAACAAAACAAGTTCCAGGCCTTAGAGATATGGAATACTCAGACACATTAAAGCGAGACTGAACCTACCAACTCTATTGTTCCGTAGAATACGTGGAAACATGATAGAAATCTACAAAATAATAAATGTCTATGATCCGTAGGTATCCCAACTTATACAATTAAATAAAAATAGTACACTAGAGGACAATCGATCAAAATAAGGAGGGATCATGCCAACAGGGACATACTACAAAATTATCTGATTCAGCGAGCAGCAACTATGTGGAATAATCTCCTGGAGGCCGTGGTAACCGCGAAAACAACAAACACATTTAAAAATAGACTTGATAAGTACTGGGAAAACCATCCACTAAGATGGGAATACACTGCAGACCATGACTATACTATTAAAAACATAACATATAATATAGAACATGCCACCAACGAACCGGAAGAGGAGTTCAAAGAAAGCTGGTCATTGAAGCGTGAGCCTGTGACCAGAAAATTTCCTAAGGTATCCTAAGGTATGGCCAGTGTAGGCCTATTGCATGTCTCAGATGACAGACAAAACAGCAGTGAGCAGGGGTGGGCATTGAGTTCAGTCGACACAAATAATAATTGCTACTTTTAGACGGTGTGAATGGTCATTTTTTTAAATTTCCATAAGAGAGATTTTGCCACGGCTTGTCCATCTCTGTATCTGGTGGGTATACATTATATATATATAATAGCAAAACTGTCACTGCCATTGGCCAGCCCGTATAACAGTGTTTACAAGACCATTTAGGGTCTATGCTCTAATTCCTAAATATATAAATGATTCAACATGGAAAAAATTACATGGAAAATTCTTGTACAATTTTTCTCTTGGTGAATGAAAAATGATGTGTAATAGCATCACGATAACCTAGTTATGGCCTATTCAGGGACTGATAAAATGAGGAGTTTCTGTGTGTCCATGACAACCTAAATTAGAGCTGCGAACAACCTAATTTCATAAATAGGTTGTCAACATGTTTTAAAATTCAAAGGATTGTACGTCTTAGAACATGAAAATTGTTATGCATGTGGTCTTTCTATGAGAATTATATTGAATTACTATATTCTGCTTATAATAACCCATTCTCGGTATGTGCTTGCAAGCATCTACCCTATCTCCTTTTCTGCTATTTTGGAAATCTGTGGGGTAAACCACATCTTGATTTCAGACCTTGCTGTTGCATGAAAAGTGGTAATGTGTATGTGTATAAATATCATAAATATTTCAGTGTATATTTTATATGATGACGTTATAACGTTACATGATTCTGATGATCTGAAATCAAATTCCACTGTCACTTAAAAAGATGAGTCAGCTACATAACTTTTCACAATTAGGCCTAGATTCTTGTATTAATCAAGCTGATTTTTTGTCAGTTTTATCCCACCCCGACTTTAAAAATCCACTTCAAAGCAGCAAACACACTCTCTTTCCGACCCCCAAAGTGTCAATGTCGCAGCAGGGGCGGATCTAGCTTTCATTTGAGGGAGGGCGGGGGGGGGGGGGTGTGGTAAAACTTGACAAAGGAATATATTTCATTGTAAGGGTGGCTTTCTCCTGCAATCTGAGTATCGGGCACTGTTTCTCCCTCTGTATAAGCCTACCACCAGTTCACAAGAAACCCCTACAATAAGATGATAAAAAAAATTCGACCCCTCCCCCCTCCTTGGATCCGCCCCTGTGCAGCATCTGCAATAGTGAGAACACCAGTCATTTGCAGGTCGTCCTAATAGTTTGGTCTAATTTGGCCAAGCTTTTTTGAAGTGGAACTGCTCTGACTAGCATCCCTGTCATTGAAATTCCCTAGGGAATGTTCTGTGCCTGTGTGAAGCTGGTGAAGCCGAGAGCTAACATTAGGCCTATATCTTCTGAGTTTGAATTGATACCCTTTCAATCCCTCAGTTTAATCCACTGTACTTTGTAGTGCCTCTATTTGAACGTCTTCGTCATTGCTGTCAGTGTCAACATTTCTGAAACTATAGTATAGTTGAGTAACCAGTTGATAACTGGAAGTCGTCGTATTTACTTTTTGACACACATGCGTTGTGGATGTTTTGTTGATCTGTCATGTAGGCTGTGTGTATTTTTTTTATAGACCTAATGTAGGGAGTGTGTACAGAAACGGGCTCCAGCGGATATCCTGGGGTAAAGCAATGTCAAGGTCGCCGGAAAGACCGCATTGCCCACCAGAAAGTTCAGTGGAGATTTTGTATCAATCCACCGTGCAGAGCACTGTGCGTAAACAAGCGTCATTTAAACCACGAAAGCAAACCGAATGAGTTCTTCCTAATTTGAACGATTATTCCATGAATGTTATTAATATAGACTGTTTTAGGACGGATTTATAATACAAATTTGGAAAGGAATAATATGTGCTTGCATAAATATCTATAAGCTGCTCCCTTTTAAGGCTCTTATTGGTTGTCAAACATTATGCTCTTTTTCCGAACTTAAAAATGTCTATATTCTAAAAAACAGCTATTGTGTGTTTTCTCTGTTGCAGAACCCTGGCATGGATTTTAGTTCCGCTGACGTTAAAGGGAATTATCACGGCGGTGGACCACCGATGCCCTCCTAACATCTGTTCATGATCTCATTCACTTATCCCAGGCACTCACCGTCCTGTAGGAAAAGAATGCATCCCCTAAGACAGAAAAGGTGTATCTGCCATTTCACAAATTGGCAGATACACCCTTTCATATCAAAGGGGACGATATGTTCTTCTGACTCCTGTCATTCACTCGTCTCCCTGACATGGGAAATTATCACGAAGAAGGTCAAGTGATGACTTCCTAACTTTTAATCATCTTCTCATCATCGCATCATCCGTTAAAGTCTTGTTGTTTATACCTGAATCACTGACACACGAGACATCAACCCAATGCTGGTTTAATGTTGTGCCAGCTTCACTGACGATGTGACAACATTAAACAGATATTGCTTTGATGTCTCGTGTTCACTGACACTGTATATGAATAGTGCTGTGTTCATGCTGATATGTTAACCCTTTGACTGCTAATGATATGTTAACCCTTTGACTGCTAATTACGACCATAATCATCTGTAACCTGCTTTATTATCAGGTAAAATCACAGTTATTGGGAATGAAATGAGCGTTTAAACATCAAAATTTACAAATGTTTGGTCTTAAATTAAACAAATATGCGTAATTTTGACCCACTTGAACAGGGTTTCTACGCATCATGAAAAACCTGGAAAAAAATGTTGTGATGCACATTTTTATCGAGTCCGTGTGATGTGATGCATTCTTCAACAATTTTGTGCCCGGTATATGCCTGAATTTTGTCATGGAAAAATCATCTTTGTCGTGAAAACTTGTGGAAAAAAATTCACACAGTGGAGTAGGAACCCTGTTGTAGTTGTGGGTCGTGGTAGCGAGACACACCTTCAACTGGGTGAGAATTTAAATCAGATAACTTTATAATGGCCATAGACCCATAGCATAGGCATTCATATGAATCAAAAAGACCTAACTCAGACATTTATGTTGATTTCAAATTGAAAAAACCCTTTTGATTGCGATGGGTTTTTTTTAATTAATTCAGCGCTTTAAGGGTTAATATTGCTGTGATTTGTCTCAGCTCCAATACACTTGAAAATCAATTTACATTGTTTATATTTCCTGGAAAGATGAGTTCGAAAACTTGTAAATGTAGTTGTAAAACAATCTTTATTTTTGTTCTGACATTGTGAATTATGCCTTTATATAGCTCCTGTTTAAAAGAAGTACATATAGTTATTGGTCTGACAGATTTAATTCTTAGTAACACAAAATTAATATATTTGCCTTAAGTGTTTGATTATTTACATTTATACTCATTATTTTAGTTTAAAATTGTGTTCATTTGTATTGCATATTATAAACACAATACATGCTTGAAGCTAATCATTTTTAAACTTTTAAGTGCTATGATCATTTGTAATTTGAGGACATCAACTTTTATTTACTTTTGTTAAAACACAAAATGAATTTACAACCCTTTTAGCACTGGGACCGTCTTTATACGTCAGAATCTACCGTCTGCGGGGACTGTCTTTATACGTCAGAATTTGCCATCTGTAGACGGCAGATTCTGACGTATAAAGACAGTCCACGCACTGAAAGAATATAATATAAATATTTCTATTGGTCGTAGACACATAGTATAGGTATTGGAAAGAACCAGAAAGTGCTATGTAAGACATTTATGATGATTTAAAATTGAAAAAAACCCTTTGGTCTCCATGGTTTATATAAAATAAATCATCGTTGTAAGAGTTAAGTTAGATATTGTAGCGCTTTAAGGTTCACACCTTTTGTTTAAAGTTTCACAGAACCAGGAGACACAGGGTTAATGTATACTATATGTAGGAGAATTTGTGTTATCAACTAAGCAACCAACACCAGATCACGGCAACATTGGCTACCTAATGCTGTACAGTATTGTGTATTTTTGTAAGTAATGTATGTAGGTGTATAATATGAGAAATAATATAAGAAATTTTGTAACATTCCCCACAATTTTTCCTCAAATTTGTGTGAAATAATACTTTGCCTATGTATCATGTTGAACAGGCGATCTTGTTAATCAAGAGTAACTGTTAATTATAGGACGGGAAAGCCTTTATCAGCGTCATAATTATGTAAGTGATTATTACATTTTATTGTTGTTGAGAAATAGAGTGCTGCTGATTTATTTGACTGTGGTAGCTGTCGATCCATCCGTCAACCATATTTTTTAAATTTGCTATAAATCATGACCAAAGTCAGTGGGAAATGAATCGGGCTTTAGGCCACCTTTGTGCACATATAGGCTAAACTGGGCCAGGAGAACCTCCTGAGGATGGTGAGATGATTGAGATGACACTGTCCTCCAGACACAGGATTCGAAATTCGAGCCCTGGCGGTCTGAGGCCGAGCACGCTACCTCTCGGTCACGGAGGCTCCCCACAATATTGACTTTCACACATGGATGGGGAAGAAACATTTTTGATTCTTTCAAACCGCCGAGACCGGGAACCGAACCCCGAACTCTGGCGTGAAAGGCAGCGGTGCTAACCACTACCCTAGGGCCCCTGCCCCCAAAGTCAGTGGGAACGGTGGGTTTTTGCTCTATGCATGCACGCATGACTCTTTAACTATTGAGGCTTGTTTCCTACCTTTTAACATATCACTCATTAGTGTTTATCATTAGGCCTACTAGCCACTTCTTAGAAATCAGTAGGTGTATTATTACAACATTTTATACCGAATATGAGTAGATGGTCGAGGTATACTGAACATTATTAATCCTTTCATTGCGGGGACTGACTTTTGACATCATATCTGACATCTAAAGTCGATCCCCGCACTGAAGAAATTAAAAATGTATAATGGCCGTAGACCCATAACATAGGTATTCAAATGAATCAGAAGGAGCTAACTAAGACATTTATGATGATTTCGAATTGAAAAAAAACACTCCATGGTTTATACAAAAATATTTCAGCGTGGTAAGGGTTAATTCACAATGGAGGACATTTTCAACCTTCAAATGTATTGTCCCCTTAGAAATAAAAAGGTGTATCTCTCACTCTATATAAGTGAAAGTGCACCCTTTCTATTCCAAACGATGATATAATATTTTCATATGATTGGCTACATGGATAGCAGCAGAAATGCATATTTCTGATGTGAGGTATCTTCATCGACACTTTCCTTGTGACAACGCAAAGTACATGTATGGTACAATACAATGTTGAGATTACAGTCTATTGTATGGTGAGCCATTTTGTCCATCAAAGACAAACAGCAGTAACTGCTTACGTTTCAAGTAAGCAGTTACTGCTGTTTGTCTTTGTACAAATTAAAGGCAAACAGCAGTAACTGCTTACTTGAGTAAGCATTTACTGCTGTTTGCTACAGAATATATTTAATCAACATGTTGAATTTACTGGAATATTTCATTTTTATTCACACCACTTCTTGGTAATGATGTATCCTACATTTTTCTACTACCTGTTTATGGTAATGTCATCATTGATTGTCTTGTTCCATAATAAACTATGTTAAAAAATTACCTAGACTTGTCTATGACTTGTGTATTTGATCGTTTTTATGCTTTTGTCGATGAGAATACCAGAGTTCTTCCTCCCACTTTGTTCTACGAAGCAAAGAAGCAGTAACTGCTCAAGTTAACAGCTACATGTACAGCCTTTTGGCTTTGCATGGCAGTATTTGTCTCTCTGTTTGATTTTCTGAATATGCCATACCACTTGTAAAATGGTATATGCATGATAAATTTGCACGTCGTCCCTTGAAAAGTTTCTCATGTATCCTTCCCAAATTTGTTATGTATGTTACAAGTGACCAGTTCTCGTTCAAAAAAATCCAAAATTGCCTATTTATTACGATTTTACGTCAATAATTTGACCTTGTGGCTGCGATAACTTTAAGTTAAATAATGGTGGCAGACTATTGTCGAGTGCACTCTTGTTTGTATTATTGTGTTAGTTATTTAGAACCAGACATCATTTGAATTTAGCGCCTAGCCGTAATATAGTGATGTAATTATTAAATAAAATAACTTGTTATAATATGTTTGTGTTTATAGCTTCTCATAATTGTCTGTTTTATTATTAAACATTCCTGATACGAATGTAATTATTAAATAAAATAACTTGTTATAATATGTTTGTGTTTATAGTTTCTATAATTGTCTGTTTGGTCCTGGCAGGTTTTCTTGCAGTTGATGGTCACTCACCAGATGGGGTATGATGCATCAACTTTCTCCGAGACGAATTCAAAATATTCAAGAAAAGAAAAGAAAAGTAGTACCGTTAGGCCTATAGAATTTACTGATTTGGCACTGATATTAGAAACGTGACATTATTAAAAGTGACAAAATTAATTGATCAAATGATAACTGTAGTATTTATAATAAGTGAAAAAAAAAATCGGATTGAAACATAAAACAACAACGTGAATAAAAATAAGAAATCGTGGCTTTGTAGTGATGCTCAAAATGGTTTGCATCCCTTCAGAAACAAATGATTATTGAAAAGTCAAGGCTTATATAATACAGATGGCCTTCCATCAAAATAAAACTTGACATTATTAAAAGTGACAAAATTAATTGATCAAATGATAATTGTAGTATTTATAATAAGTGAATAAAAAATCGGATTGAAAATTAAAACAACAACGTGAATAAAAATAAGAAATCGTGGCTTTGTAGTTTTTGACTGCAGTGCAGAATAGGAGTCTTAATTTCGCTGGTATCAGATTTGGTGGATATCACTTATATTTAAATCCTATACGCGATCTGGTAGCTGCCACTGAAGCCTGGGGCTAATACACCAGAGATCACAATATAATTTCTTTAGTGTAACGTTAGGGAAATTAAAGTTTCATCTACTACTTTCTCACCTAGACTAACTGTTAATGAGAATTACTACTGCAATTCTCACATTTCACGAAAATTAACCCTAGGGCCTACAACGATGAAATATATTTGTATAAACCATGGAGACCTAATAAAATATGCTAATCAAATATTGTAATTGATAATTATAGTCTGTAATAGAGTCTCAATTAACCCTTAAGGCGCTGAAATACTGTTATACAAACCCTGGAGAAGAAAGTGTTTTTTTATTTTAACCCTTTAACCGCCGGTGTCGCACATATTCAGTTTTTCTTTTTTATTAGCACATTAAGTACCACATTTTAAATATGTTGAAGAGAAAATGTGACATCGACCAGCAAGATTTGAAAAGAGTTGACCTCCATTTTGTCAAATCTGAATAATTTTCACTCACTTGGAAGTTGTGGATCGCGTCAGCGAGACACAACTTCAAGTGGGTGAAAATTCAGATTGAATAATTTGGCGGTTAAAGGGTTAGCATCATATATATGGCTTAGTCAGATCTTTTCCCTTCATTTGAATACCTATGTTATGGGTCTACGGCCACTATAAATATTTTACTCTCTCATTGCTTGGATCGAATTTAGACGTCTGTCTAATGTCGGATTCGTACTGAAAGGGTTAACGACTAATCTGAGAATAATAATTATCCTGCTATGGTAGTTCAGTTAAATTCTCACCACTTGAAGTTGTGTCTCCTACCGCGATCCACAACTTCAAGTGGCTGAAAATTACTTATATTTCTTTAATTTAAGCACAAATATTTGCAAATCAAGATGTTCAGGTACACATTTCGTTCCCGATAGCAGTGATTTGATCGACTAATATTACAACAGATTACAAACGACAATAGTCGTGATCAGCAGGATAAGAGTAAAGTAATAGATATAAATATTGATTGACCCTCGAGAACAATGACGAGATGCATTTCAGGATATTTTGCATACACTACTGTATACATAGTCATGCGGCGATTACTCACCAAATTTGGCGGCGTTTTAGAAGGCATTTCAGACGTTAGACCATTTGACCTGTAATGAAATTCTGAGGCGCAGTTAAAGGGACATGCAGAGGTCTAAAATCATCAAAAAGCGGTGATTTTATTTAGGCTTCTTAATATGATCATATATGATGTAGACATGTCCATAGACTAGAGCTGCATACAATGCATGTCCGAAATAAAAATATCGTTTTTATAAATAAATGCGCATGAGAAATGAAATCAATCACCACGGATAAGGGGGCCACCATTTAAGTCTTTCAGCCTCTTTCAGGGTTTTATGAGAATCTACCACGGACTATATTATTAATTACAATAGCATATTTTAATAGGTTTGAATCTTGCGTGAAGATATACATGCCTATATATAGGCCTATGACATTACAAGGATGAAGAGGTGTGATTTAGATTTCAATGTCTTCATAACCTCGACTACTGTGAGCTAAACTATGCTCCAACGTATTATTTACATGTTATTATTGCACAAGGCCAACAGTGAATACAATGATTATTATTTGGATATTTAACGTGAAATAAGATAGGGCCTACAATATCTGTAAGTCCCCAGTGCAGCACATGTGTAGCTGGGTCATTCCAGCGAAAAGGAGACTATTTTGGGTGTATTTTGTCCCATCCTAATTAAATTTATTGATGTAATGTATAGTAATGTTTTTCTTTCCCAATATATAGTATGAACTAGTTTACAGCGTGTATTGCTATATTTACATTATTTATGGTGATAGTTAAATTGATTTGGATTTTTTGAGAAACAAATATCCTTATATTGTCTACTGAGTTAATGTCCCAGTGCCAGGCCTATGTTTATAATGCTGCTGATGAATACATTACGCCAGTAATAGAAGTTTGCTTTCCCTAACATATCAGTTAGTATTGTGGCTAGTATTAATGTAAACATTTGTTAATTGAAAATATACAACATTTTTTAGTTATGGATCTTTTTCATAATGTCCCTCTTAACCATGTCCACTATGTTACCATATTATTTCGTCTATGGATGACACCTGGTAAATAGATTCTAATCATTACTAAATGTTCACTAGGTGCCACTGCATGTATTTTCGCAAAAGCAATATGACATATTATAAATTATCAAACGAAAACGGGATATGCTGACGATTTTGTAAAGATGAGCCAATAATATGTTTATTTCATGTCTGCAAAGTTACCATAGCACTTGTGGACATGTGTAGTATATACATTTATCTATCACGTCATTCTAAAATTTAATTGTATCACAACTTAATGCAAACAAGTGGGCAACAATAGAGCGGATTTTGCTGATCCTTAGCACATGTTATTCAAAGAATGTCTACTAAGTTGCTATCTCCTAAGTTACTTTTGTGGTAGCTTAAAAAAATTTTTTGGTAACATAATAGACCAAATGTTTAATATGTCTGCCCCAGTCTACAGTAAAATATAGTTCTTGTCGACTGTGAATATACTACATTGGTGAAAAACATAGCCAAGGTGTCCCTCTGCATGAAATAATGTCATGGTCGCATGATATATTTACAAAAGAGGTCATATATCATGAGATTTATAAAAATGGCGTCAACATTTATATTCACGTGAATATTGTGTTCCAGCAAATGACTCTTCAATGTGTTTAAGTAAATATAGAAACTACTTAATATTGAGCCATCCTATATGGTGACGCACCGTATACACTGTTTTATGGACTATATAGTGTATGTAAATATAAAGATCGATATTCATTACAAATAAACACTTTTTGTTCAGGTAACATAGTGGACAAATGGTAACACAGTGGACAAGTATAGAATACAGCTAAGTTTCTTATCATATTATGAGAGGCTATCAACATGCTTTACTGCGTCTTTTTTTTATCAAATTAAGATTTAAGGCAACAATATATGTATTATGTCAGTCTTTTAATAAGGAGTAATGATACTGGTCCTGTGCAGAGCCAAGTCACACAGTCCACTAAGTTTCATTGCCGTCCACTAAGTTACCTCAACTTAAAGTCTAAAATGTACTATTATGCTCCAATACCAGATATATTATATCCGCAACGAAGATATATGCCATCAAAGACAAGTTAGTCGTCAGAATCTGACGTCAACAGACGTCAGATTTTGACGACTAAAGTCGATCCCCGCGCCGTAATGGTTAACATCGATACACCAGTTTCAAACATCAGTCGACGGGGCAGCATAGGCCTAGTCACATTGAGAGGGTAGAAATAAAGACTGGTGTGAGAGTCAGGCGCTCTACCAATGTAAATCCTGTGCTGGATCCGAAAATTCAATTCTTAGAAAATTAGACGTCGTTTTAGTCGTTTTTATACGTCTATACGCCAGACTCTGATGTCTTAATTGACCACCGCACTGAAAGAATTAAACAAAATTATAATGGGCGTAGACTCATTATAGGTAGTCAAATGAAGCGGACAGAGCTAACTAATTCATTAATAAGGATTGCAAATTGATAAAAAAAACTTTGGTCTAAATGGTTTATCCAAAAAAATGTCTGCATTGTAAGTGTTAGAATACTTGGAATCTCAGACCATCATCATGCATCGCTGTATCGACCACACTTTTATTGAATGACCATAGTTATTAAGCCAAAATACGTCATTTGGAGACAAATGAGCCCATAATAGCCAATGTGTTAATGCGTAATTCTATCAGGGGGACTAAGTGCAGCTTTTCCGTGTGAAGCTGAAAGGCAGTAACTGCTTACTTACTAAGTAAGCAGTTACTGCCTTTTTGCTTTGCAGAGCTGATCTGCCATCACATTACACACAATACGCGGCATAATAATTAATCATCATCACTCTAACATTACGGGGTCCCTACCATCTCCGCGACCTTTACCGCACTTTAATATTTAATTCATCATATCAAATTTGCCATATTATGGCCATTAGGTTGTGTGGCAGCTAAATATTACTATAACATAAATGGCGTGCAGCATCGATCATGTCTGAAGGAAAACGTTTACTGTCAAAAGGACTGAATCATGCATAGTGCTGGATGAAGTCATTGGTTTGTTTAGTATGTGTTATTACTGATTGTAATAAATGGTATGCACATTTCAAGGCATTGCCGCATATTAACCCACACGAGCACAGTGTAAATGGTCAGTAACAGGGCGTAAATGGTCAGTAGAAGGGCGTAAATGGTCAGCCGTGGGGCGTAAATGGTCCGCCGCAGGGCGCAAATGGTCAGCACCAGGGCGTAAATGGTCAGCAGAAGGGCATACATGGTCAGCAACAAGGCGTAAATGGTCAGTAGCAGGGGGTAAATGGTCAATAGAAGGGCGTAAATGGTCAGCCACAGGGCGTAAATGGTCATCAACAGGGGGTAAATGGTCAGTAGCAGGGCGTAAATGGTCAGTAGCAGGGCGTAAATGGTCAGCAGCAGGGCGTAAATGGTCAGCAGCAGGGCGTAAATTGTCAGCAACAGGGCGTATATGATCAGCAGCAGGGCGTAAATGGTCACTAGCAGGGTGTGAATGGTCAGCACGAGGGCGTAAATGGTCAGTAGCAGGGCGTAAATGGTCACTAGCAGGGTGTAAATGGTCAGCAGCAGGGCGCAAATGGTCAGTAACATGGTGCAAATGCTCAGTAGCAGGGCGTAAATGGTCAATAGAAGGGCGTGAATGGTCAGCCACAGGGCGTAAATGGTCAGCAGCAAGGTGTAAGTGGTTAGAAACAGGGTGTAAATGGTCAGCAGCCGGGCAAATGATCAGGAACAGAGGGTAAATGCATGTCAGCAATAGGGTGTAAATGGTCAGTAGAAGGACGTAAATCGTCAGCAGCAGGCCATGAATGGTCAGCCGCAGGGCAGAAATGGTCAACAGCAGGGCGTTAATGATAAGTAGCAGGGCGTAAATGATCAGCAACAGGGCGTAAATGATCAGCAACAGGGCGTTAATGATCAGTAGCAGGGCGTAAATGATCAGCACGAGGGCGTAAATGGTCAGCAGCAGGGCGTAAATGGTCAGTAGCAGGGCGTAAATGGTCAGTAGAAGGGTGTTAAATGGTCAGCATCAGAATGTTAAATGGTCAGCATCAGGGTGTACATGGTCAGCAGGGAGTAAATGGTCATCAGGAGGGCGTGAATGGTCGTCAACAGGGCGTGAATAGTCAGTAGCAGGGCGTGAATAGTCAGTAGCAGGGCGTAAATGGTCAGCAACAAGACGTAAATGGTCAGTAGCAGGGTGTAGATGTCCAGCAGCATGGCGTAAATGGTCAGTAGCAGGGCGTAAATGGTCAGTAACAGGGTGTAAATGGTCAGCAGCAGGGTGTAAAATGTAAATGGTCTGTAGCAGGGTGTAAATGGCCAGTAGCATGGCGTAAATGGTCAGTAGGAGGGCGTAAATGGTCAGTAGCAGGGTGTAAATGATCAGTAGCAGGGTGTAAATGATCAGTAGCAGGGTGTAAATGATCAGTAGCAGGGTGTAAATGGTCAGTAGCAGGTTGTAAATGGTCAGTAGCATGGTGTAAATGGTCAGTAGCAAGGTGTAAGGGGTGAGTAGCAGGGTGTAAATGGTCAGTAGCAAGGTGTAAATGGTCAGTAGCAGGGTGTAAATAATCAGTAGCAGGGTGTAAATGGTCAGTAGCAGGGTGTAAATGATCAGTAGCAGGGTGTAAATGGTCAGTAGCAGGGTGTAAATGATCAGTAGCAGGGTGTAAATGATTAGTAGCAGGGTGTAAATGATCAGTAGCAGGGTGTAAATGATCAGTAGCAGGGTGTAAATGGTCTGCAGCAGGACGTAGGGGAGGACGGGGAGAACTGGGACAATGGAGAACTTGGACACCACTGATAACGTCCGTTGTTTTCAGCCAATCAGCTCCCAGGAAACATTTAGTCCAGGGGTATTAGTCTAAAAGTCATAGAGACCTGGAACAAATTCGTAACAAGCTGAAAATTTCAGCATATATTATTGATACAACATAGAAAAACATATCAAAAGTCCTCTAATATCCCTCTGGTATTAGTGTCCGAAATCGGGGTAATAAGGGGTAAATAGGGGTAATAAAGGGTATAATAACTATAACTTTAAAGATATTTAACCGGGATTAATACAATTTGTATCTAAACATATGTTTAAACCCTGCGGAATCTATTAAATATATTTGTATTAATTTTTAGTCACCCTTTAATCCCCAAAAGTGGTAAATAGGGTAAAATAGGGGTAATAACCATAATATATGATCTATTTGACCTAGATTCATAAAATGTGTATCTAGCATCGATCTAGCAGGGCGTAAATGATCAGCACGAGGGCGTAAATGGTCAGTAGCAGGGTGCAAATGGTCAGTAGCAGGGCGTAAATGGTCAGTAGAAGGGTGTTAAATGGTCAGCATCAGAATGTTAAATGGTCAGCATCAGGGTGTACATGGTCAGCAGGGAGTAAATGGTCATCAGGAGGGCGTGAATGGTCGTCAACAGGGCGTGAATAGTCAGTAGCAGGGCGTGAATAGTCAGTAGCAGGGCGTAAATGGTCAGCAACAAGACGTAAATGGTCAGTAGCAGGGTGTAGATGTCCAGCAGCATGGCGTAAATGGTCAGTAGCAGGGCGTAAATGGTCAGTAACAGGGTGTAAATGGTCAGCAGCAGGGTGTAAAATGTAAATGGTCAGTAGCAGGGTGTAAATGGCCAGTAGCATGGCGTAAATGGTCAGTAGGAGGGCGTAAATGGTCAGTAGCAGGGTGTAAATGATCAGTAGCAGGGTGTAAATGATCAGTAGCAGGGTGTAAATGATCAGTAGCAGGGTGTAAATGATCAGTAGCAGGGTGTAAATGGTCAGTAGCAGGTTGTAAATGGTCAGTAGCATGGTGTAAATGGTCAGTAGCAAGGTGTAAGGGGTGAGTAGCAGGGTGTAAATGGTCAGTAGCAAGGTGTAAATGGTCAGTAGCAGGGTGTAAATAATCAGTAGCAGGGTGTAAATGGTCAGTAGCAGGGCGTAAATGATCAGTAGCAGGGTGTAAATGGTCAGTAGCAGGGTGTAAATGATCAGTAGCAGGGTGTAAATGATTAGTAGCAGGGTGTAAATGATCAGTAGCAGGGTGTAAATGATCAGTAGCAGGGTGTAAATGGTCTGCAGCAGGACGTAGGGGAGGACGGGGAGAACTGGGACAATGGAGAACTTGGACACCACTGATAACGTCCGTTGTTTTCAGCCAATCAGCTCCCAGGAAACATTTAGTCCAGGGGTATTAGTCTAAAAGTCATAGAGACCTGGAACAAATTCGTAACAAGCTGAAAATTTCAGCATATATTATTGATACAACATAGAAAAACATATCAAAAGTCCTCTAATATCCCTCTGGTATTAGTGTCCGAAATCGGGGGAATAAGGGGTAAATAGGGGTAATAAAGGGTATAATAACTATAACTTTAAAGATATTTAACCGGGATTAATAAAATTTGTATCTAAACATATGTTTAACCCCTGCGGAATCTATTAAATATATTTGTATTAATTTTTAGTCACCCTTTAATCCCCAAAAGTGGTAAATAGGGTAAAATAGGGGTAATAACCATAATATATGATCTATTTGACCTAGATTCATAAAATGTGTATCTAGCATCGATCTAGCAGGGCGTAAATGATCAGCACGAGGGCGTAAATGGTCAGCAGCAGGGCGTAAATGGTTAGTAGCAGGGTGTAAATGGTCAGTAGAAGGGCGTAAATGGTCAGTAGAAGGGTGTTAAATGGTCAGCATCAGAATGTTAAATGGTCAGCATCAGGGTGTACATGGTCAGCAGGGAGTAAATGGTCATCAGGAGGGCGTGAATGGTCGTCAACAGGGCGTGAATAGTCAGTAGCAGGGCGTGAATAGTCAGTAGCAGGGCGTAAATGGTCAGCAACAAGACGTAAATGGTCAGTAGCAGGGTGTAGATGTCCAGCAGCATGGCGTAAATGGTCAGTAGCAGGGCGTAAATGGTCAGTAACAGGGTGTAAATGGTCAGCAGCAGGGTGTAAAATGTAAATGGTCAGTAGCAGGGTGTAAATGGCCAGTAGCATGGCGTAAATGGTCAGTAGGAGGGCGTAAATGGTCAGTAGCAGGGTGTAAATGATCAGTAGCAGGGTGTAAATGATCAGTAGCAGGGTGTAAATGATCAGTAGCAGGGTGTAAATGATCAGTAGCAGGGTGTAAATGGTCAGTAGCAGGTTGTAAATGGTCAGTAGCATGGTGTAAATGGTCAGTAGCAAGGTGTAAGGGGTGAGTAGCAGGGTGTAAATGGTCAGTAGCAAGGTGTAAATGGTCAGTAGCAGGGTGTAAATAATCAGTAGCAGGGTGTAAATGGTCAGTAGCAGGGCGTAAATGATCAGTAGCAGGGTGTAAATGGTCAGTAGCAGGGTGTAAATGATCAGTAGCAGGGTGTAAATGATTAGTAG
Source organism: Flabesymbios commensalis (assembly GCA_964017125.1). NCBI lineage: Eukaryota > Metazoa > Annelida > Polychaeta > Terebellida > Flabelligeridae > Flabesymbios > Flabesymbios commensalis. The sequence goes on from OZ024913.1 coordinate 8,634,763, forward strand.
CAGGGTGTAAATGATCAGTAGCAGGGTGTAAATGATCAGTAGCAGGGTGTAAATGGTCTGCAGCAGGACGTAGGGGAGGACGGGGAGAACTGGGACAATGGAGAACTTGGACACCACTGATAACGTCCGTTGTTTTCAGCCAATCAGCTCCCAGGAAACATTTAGTCCAGGGGTATTAGTCTAAAAGTCATAGAGACCTGGAACAAATTCGTAACAAGCTGAAAATTTCAGCATATATTATTGATACAACATAGAAAAACATATCAAAAGTCCTCTAATATCCCTCTGGTATTAGTGTCCGAAATCGGGGTAATAAGGGGTAAATAGGGGTAATAAAGGGTATAATAACTATAACTTTAAAGATATTTAACCGGGATTAATACAATTTGTATCTAAGCATATGTTTAAACCCTGCGGAATCTATTAAATATATTTGTATTAATTTTTAGTCACCCTTTAATCCCCAAAAGTGGTAAATAGGGTAAAATAGGGGTAATAACCATAATATATGATCTATTTGACCTAGATTCATAAAATGTGTATCTAGCATCGATTTTTTTTTTTAAACAATTCTAAAATTTGGCGACCTTACTTTAATTACCAAAAACATTTTTTTATATCAATTTTTAACCACCATTTTCTCTCCAGAAGTGGTAAATATTAGTAAAATGGGGGGTGATAACCATAGCTTATGAACTATGTGGTCTAGAGTTACAAAATTTGTATTTAAACTTACATTTTAGCACCTGAGGAATCCATTACAAATACTTATAGTAATTTTTACAAACTCTTTAATTCCTAAAGGTGGTAAATAAAGGAAAATTAGGAGAATAACCATAACTTTGATGGATATTCATAAAATTGGTATCTAGATATTTATCCTAGCATCACACGAAAAAGTGTAGGCCTTATTGAAAGAAAAATCAACCATCACCATTTAATTTCAAAAAACGGAATTGTATATGATGTTGTATTCATTTTTAACAACCTTTGCATTCTAAAAAAATATTTTTTCGTTTAATGTAGATTGGTAATTACATAAGAAAACAGTTAGTTAGAGTTTATTTTAATGAGCTCAAACTATTAAATTTTAAACTATTAGATTTTTTAAAATGATTTCATTATTTTTTCGCGGATGCTAAAGCATATATCTAGATACCAATTTTATGAATCTAAGTAAGTCAAATATCACTCACATCTTACCCTTATTTACCACTTTTCGGAATGAAAGGGGGATTTTACAGCATCACATAATTTTGTTGCTGGTTGTCGCATAATTTTAAAAATGCTTTTACAATCTCTCCCATGGTAAAACATATCTAGGTAGGCCCTAACAATTTTATAAACCTATGTAAAATAGCTCACAATTTGTGGTTATTATGCTATTTTTTTGCTTTGGGGACGAAAGAGTTGTAAAAAAATCATACAAATTATAATAACAAACACCCCGGGTATGTTTGGATACAAAGTTTATGAATCTAGGTCAAATAACTCATTAAGTAATGGTTATCACCCCAATTTTACGCCTATTTACCACTTTTGGGAGGAAAGGGTGGTTAAAAATTGATGTAAAAAGTTGTTGCTGGCGATTAAAGGGAGGTCGCCAAGTTGTAAAAATGTGTTTTGATTTTTTTCTCCGATGCTAGATACAAATGTTATAAATAGCTTAAAAGTTATGGTTATTATCCCCATTTTATCCTATTTACCACTTTTGGGGATGAAAGGGTAGCGTGAAATTAATACAAATAATTTTAATCGCTTCCGAGGGGCTAAAACATATGTTTAGATACAAATTTTATTTAATTTATGTTAAATGGTTTTAAATTTATCGTTAATACCCTTCATTTACCCCTGTTTACCCCTTAATAGCCAAATTTCGGGCACTAATACCAGGCGGATTTTGGAGGACTTTTGATATGTTTTTCTATGTTGTTTCAAGAACATATGCTGAAATTTTCAGCTTGTTACGAGTTTGTTCCGGGTTATTATCTAATACCCCTGGACTAATTTTTGTGTGGCCCTTAATTGGTTTCCTTCACCACATATCCAGAATCAACTTTGACAACTTTGTTAGTACGGTGACAAAACTAAAATTTTGAGTATAACAACTTGTTTTTCTGCCTTTGTGTAAATGTGTAAAGGAAGTTGAATATGTACAGTACCTCACATTTACTGTGTTTGGGGTATCCTTGCTACCTTCTTCGCGGACATATAGGCCCTATAAGCTAAATGCTGTTTACTATTTTGATTATTGAGCAAGTGAATAAGGTATAAATCTGGTAGGCGTGGGGAGAACTGGGACTATACGTAACGGCATGTACGGGGAGAACTGGGATGTACGGGGAGAACTGGGACATGATGTCCCACTTCTCTCCGTCAGTATCCCACTACTCCACATAAGTGTCCCACTTGTTTATATATTGGATATTAATTGTGTAAATGTGTTCATAAATTGTTTGTACCCACCCACATCTGTTTATAATTCACTTTATTTCTAGTAATGATTGATGGAAAGAGATACTTGAAACTGTCCCACTTTACCCCATCAGCTGTCCCACTTCTCCTTGCGATGTCCCAGTTCTCCACGTTTTAAACTTTTTTTTCGGCAGGTGGAAAAAAAGTGCTTCCCATTACATCTCACTAAAATGGTAAATAATATCATGTAAAAATATCACCAAACTACATGAAAGGTATATACAAACTTATAAAAGGTATAACAGTAAAACACAAAGTAGGGTCAAATGACGACAGTGAAATTGTGTCCCAGTTCTCCTCTTCCTCCACGAAATGGTCAGTAGCAGGGTGTAAATGGTCAGCAGCAGGACGTAAATATTCAGTAGCAGGGCGAAATGGTCAGCAGCAGAGCGTAAATGGTCAGCAGCAGGGCGTAAATGGTCAGCAGCAGGGCGTAAATGGTCAGCAGCAGGGCGTAAAGTGTCAGCAGTATGCAGGGTGTAAATGGTCAACAGGTCGGACCTCAAATTACACATTACCTGTTTACCACCGAATTCCTAGCAAAAACCCGCACAACCGCCAAATTCCCAGGCGGGGGGGGGGGGGGGGGGGTGTAGAAATGTTCAATTCTAGTTGAGCCAATGCCTGATAGTGATAATCATACCTGTCTTATTCTGCTGGTATGTGTGATGTAACATAAAACTTTATCATCTCATTTCTATTTGATGCTAAGTAGGCGTCAAGTGACGTCAACTGATGACGTCATTCTGAATAGTATCACTCAAATGTGAAAGCATCGATCACATAGTCCCACCACCCTAAATGCCGCTTCCATTGAAATACATGTAAATTGCCTAAATTCCATGGGCCGATTTCACCTCTTTTCGACTATATCCACATCTAAGTGTCGTATATCATGACAAAACCTAATCTGTCGTATTCCAAACAGGCCCGATATATGTTTGGTAGCCAGACAGATTTTGAGCTACAGTCAACGTCGTCAATAAACGTTATAATAGCTCAAAAATAGCTCTAATTCTTATCCTCTGTTACAAGCCAGACACACATCCTTCTAACCCACCGTACCCTGCGAGATTATCATGAAACAGTTATATCTGATATCTTGCATGACAGAAAGAACGTGTGCTTATTAAATATTCACAAAATTATAACCTCATTTGTTTTTAATTCAACAGCGGTTAGAAGAGAAACATTTCGGCTTATTTTGTGTGGCGAGACCATATATTAAGTAACACTATAACTGATGACATCATTCTGAATAGTATTGCTCAAACAAAATGAAAACGTCGATCACATAAATGACACAATAACTGATGACGTCATTCAAATAAATCGGTTAGCCCGTGAATCTAAGATTGAAAAAAATCAAATGTATTATTTTTTTTCTGGAAATGACTGACAATCATGTAATTCGCACTTTGCACAATATGAACCGGAACTCCATTATGTCTCCACGCCAGCAGATTATGATTGACAAGGCTACCCACAGCTATGTATGTGTTTATCATTTAACTTTTTCAGCTCTGAAAAACACAGGTATATTCAAATTAAGCAGAAAAAGCTAACTAAGGCATTTATGATGCTTTAATATTAAAAAAAACCTTTACTGTCTATGGTTTGTATACAATTATTTCAGCATCAGCATCAAAGCATCATTTTGTATTTCTGAAAGCTGACTTATTTCTAAACCTGAGAATTTAAGAATGAAAATCTTTCATAAAGCTGTTCTAACAATACATGTATGTACATTTTTCGCAATAATTTTGTTTTCAGATTTAAATCATTTTTCTCCAACCTATTTAAGCTCGTATGAATTTGTCTGAACACGATATGGCTAACTCTCAGCTTCAACTTGTGCGACAACCAGTCACGTCAGAAAAAACTCACAATGGCAGCCCAGCGTTGGCCAGATGTTGTGGTGACGCCGATGCAGCGTCACCACAACATCAGACCAACGCTGTGCCTGTGTATCGTCTTTAGTTCGCGGAGCAGTCAAGATGAAGTAGGTAATTGATTATTGAGTCAATTCATCTCATCTTTCTTGATATTGTCCGACGTAACACAATTACTCGTCGTGTAATGTCATCTTTATGCTAATGTGTTCATTTTGCC